>JAEVLN010000035.1:26006-178504 GCA_018350325.1 Globodera rostochiensis
TTTCTTTTAAATATTTCTGGCTGCAATTTTAACTGTGAGGTGCCCAAAACATAATTCAGCATTACTTTATCCAATTTGTTTTTTTTCTACAAAAGTTGTTGGTTCATTTTTAAATAATTTCTGGCTGCAATTTTTGGAGGTGCCCACAACCGGTGTGACTTCCTGCAATACATTATATTTATTCGTAATTCATTTTTTATATTATCACTATGGGATTCTGTTAAAATTGTCAACCGCTTTGAATTCATTTAAAATTTTATTTAGCAACAAGCATTAAAACTATTTTTTTATTAATTATTGTTTATTTTGGGGATTAACAGTTAAATTTTTTTATGTAATTTTTAATAAATGAGATTGTTTATTTGTTTTTGTAACATTTTTTAATATCTGTTCTAAGAAAAAGTCGATTTATCTTTTAAAAAAATTGAATGAAAATAGTGAACAGGTAGGCCAATTTAAAATGTTTTACTGAATATAACGGTAGCGTTTTTTTCCTGGAATACTTACTTAACTTTGGCGCTGCTCCACAATTTACTTTATATTTGGCTTCTTGAAATGATTTTTTCATTTGCTGTCGACTGCCTAAAAGATAAGGCTCGCATTTTCTTAAAGAACTTAATCAGGCTCTGATAGTTGTAATGCATTTGGCGTGCGCGTTTGATACGGAGTTATGTAGGAGCTCCACCTTGGAGAAATTTAAAGGAAATTAATGGATTTTGCTATTTAGCACTTTACGGAACTAAGAGACAAATATATTTCCTGGGGTTGAGCCATTAAGTCATGGCGACTTTTAAATGATACGTGTCATTTATTCAGTTTATAAAGTAGTATATTTAATGTAGGCCGTAATTTGTTTAATTAAGTTAGTGAAAACAATTCGCTAACTTGGTTCCTTTATATTATAATTACTAAATATTTATTTTAAAGTATAGGCGGTTGCTTTTGCTCGTTTTATCTTCTGCCACTATAGATTTTCAATTACCTACGTATACACTTATTTAAAATAGCCACTCATTGAATTATTCTGGGGAAGTTTCATTTTTAAAATATAATATTTATGTTTAATACCTGAAAATGTTTTATTTTACGTTGATGTTTCCATAATATTTTAATTATCAAATATTAAATTATTATTTTTTTCTTAACTATCTTTTTATTAAAAAGCCGAAAAAGTAAGAATTATTAAAGTTTAAATAAATATGTAAAAAATTTAAAAGATTCAAGTTGTATTTTAATTAAATATTATTTATTAAGTATGATCTTATTAACGTTTTACCCGTTGAATTATACAATATTCAAATAAAAAAATGCAAATAAATATCTGTAATTAAAGTATTTAATATGTTACTAGACAAAATAAATATAAACTTGAAAAAAAAGTCTTAATAAATACAGCAAAATATATTCCGAAAAAAACTTTTGCTGCAATCGCTTGGAATCGTCTACATTCTTAACTACAGTGCACTTTAAATTTAATTTGTTTTTAAAGCATTAAAATCCTTTAAACTAAAAGGAAAAAAAAAATAAAATAATCATTTATTAGATGATACCCAATTATCAGTATTATAATTAGTATTAAGATTCAACATAAACCCACACAATACCTACGACATAAAATATTCAAAATACTTTAGAATGCTATAAGTAAACTTATTCTTAAAATAAAAAAGCCGAACATTGTGTTTTGGAGAGAAACTTCGATTTCCTCAATCTCTACAAGAGTGGAGACAATCCCTCCATGAAAGTCAAGAAGAGGAAGTAACAAGACATCGGTAGGTGACAGCAACTCAAAGTTTTATCGGAAGGAGTTCCTGAGAAAGTGTGAAGGAAGGGATAAGTGGCGTGATTGGCACGATGGGTTGAATCATAAATATCTATTTAAATGTGAACCTATTTAAAACAAATAATGTAAACTCAATTTAAATTAAATTAAAAGTTTCAGCTCCAAAATAACCGCCTAAATTTAATTACCCAAATGTTAGGCTGGTAACAAAAAATAAATGTTATAAACTCATCCATTCATTAAAAATTTACAAACGAAAAAGATTTTTTTAATTAATTAAATGAAAAAAAACAGTAAACTTCAAAGAAAAAAATAATAATTAATCTAATTTGAATTTTTATAAAATACATATTTATTGATACACGGACCTACTATTATGTATCATCGAACTAATTGATATGAACCTGTTTCCTTCTAGCTAAAATCATGCACCAATAAATACTTTTCTTAGCATAATAAAATGTATTAAGTTTTATCAATATATAATTACATTTATTATGATTCCAATCTAAAATAACAACAACATGAAATGTCTATCACTTTTTAAAATAATAAAAAAAAATTTTAAAGAGTGAGTGGCGCAGGGGCCGCAAACAAAAAAAGTTAACAACGACGTCGGAACAATATTTCATTTATTAAATTAACTAAATAAGTTTAAACTTTTTTGATAATAAAGAAAAAAATGCTAAATAATATTTTTTAATAATCAATTATAAGCTTAAATAGAATAATTTTTTTTGAACAAAAAAACAAATTTTTTCAAAAGAGTAACTATAAAAAAATAATAAAATTTTGGTAAATAATAACAATTTTCTGGCTTCGAAGACGAAGAGACAGATAATTTTACTTTACTATTTTCAAAAACAAAGAATTGCTCTTATTTTTATGTGAAAAGTGCAAAAAGACCCGAGTCGATCGGGAAAAAGTGGACACAAAGCCCCTACATTAGTATTTTAAATACCTGAAAATTAAATCAACAAAAATTTGTTGAGAAACAAATATTTAATAAAGTGTTTTATATCATGAATGTAATTGTCTAAAAATATGTAAATATTTATAAAGGATTTAAAAGTAAACTTTCACCAAATTAAAATATAAATTAATAAATTGGTTATCTTTCTACTTAGCTTTCAAAAAGGTACAATATTCTCAGATTTCACTTTAAACTCAAAAAAAAATTTAAAATAAATTTCTGTGAATTATAATAATGCGACAAAAAAATATTACATGTCTTGACAAAAACTGTTATGAGAATTCACTTGACAAATGTAGAACTTAACAAGCGTTTATGTTATTGGTTAATATATTTATGTTTATTAACATTAATGTTTTTGTCCCCTTGTATTCTTTTATTTTTATTTTGTGTGCTTAATTTTTTTACATTGTTTGAAAGTTTATTGTAAATCTTTATTCAATGTTAATAAATTTTCTTGAATTATTTAGCGTTTCTACCTTTTGATGGGTTAATTTTTAGTTTATTTAAATTTTAATTCGAATTTATTAAAGAAAGAAAAATTGAACATTACCTCTTAGGTCGTTTCTTGACTACTATGGATGACCCTTTTTCTGTTATGCAATGTTTTCAGGCAGCCTATCTCTATGGTTTGGATCAGGACTATTATGCAACTTGTTACCGTCGGGTACGTAGTATGACTGCATTAGAAATTAGAAGGCCCAGGTGAATGGGTCCATTGGCATAGGGTAATGCAGCAGTAACCGTATATCTTTTGCGTTGATCCATAATAAGGATATTGCTAAGAATGGATGGTAAGGATTGCGCAAATTTCTCAATCGAAGCTTTTACTGT
Source organism: Globodera rostochiensis (assembly GCA_018350325.1). Taxonomy (NCBI): domain Eukaryota; kingdom Metazoa; phylum Nematoda; class Chromadorea; order Rhabditida; family Heteroderidae; genus Globodera; species Globodera rostochiensis. The sequence continues at coordinate 29,597 of JAEVLN010000035.1, forward strand.
GAAGCACAGTTTCATAAATAACCACATGGTATACATGCTACCAAGCCAATGAAATAGGGGCTGTGTAGCATAACTTTACACTAAAACTATATTCCAACAAGCATTCTTCAAGATCATAATAAGGCCTAAGGGCAGCCTGAAACATTACACCAGGATGAAGTTCCCAATCTTTATACAAATCAACCAATAAAAGTTTCCGTATGCATGTATGATGTCTTACACTCAGCATAGGACCTTCTGCCTGCTGCTCAAGACCCAATGATTGGTAGAGTGGATATCCCATATTTTCAGAAGAAAAATTATGCCTTCTCGGGATACTGCCAACCCAACTTTCCAATTAAGACCGTTACAAATAATATCTATTTTTTGTTTTATCAAAAATTAATTTTCTTTGTTGATGCGAACATATAAATGCCATATTAAATAACGTTTAAAATATTGTAAATTTTTTCATTTATTTGGAATTTTTCGTATCAAATAAATCTTTTTTATCTCGTGCTATTGTGTGAGACAGCAAAACAAAAAATCATCGTTGATGTACATTGCAGTTTGTATTAGGGCAGGTTTTTGATAATATTTCAGACTAGACTTATTTTTAATCTTATTTTTAACAATTCAAATTGCTTGTAATGTTGTCATTCTTTGTTTGTTCAACAAAATTTGGTAACAAATATAAATCTGAAAACATAATTTGAATACACCTTTAACGCTGCAACCCATGTCATAAACCATCGAATAAAATAATTGGCTGCAAACCTAACATTATATTATACAAGCGCCACGACTTTGCAATCATACATGTTTTTAATACTAGAAAAATTGTTCAAAAATCTTATCTACTAAATAATGAATCTGCAGAATCAATAAAAATGATCAACTTTTTTATATAAACAATTTAACATAATATATTTATTATTGTTAAGTATATTTTAATTAATCCATTTTTAATTTGTCTTTTGGAAATTACATTTAACAATTTTTTTCATATCTTTCATATCTCTTTCTTGTGGGATACACTTTCCTTCCTTCCTTGATTGGTGATTGTTTCTTGTTCTGTAGAGAAATAGTTGCATTTCATTTATTAAAAATAGGGGATCTCAATCATTAATAAGATTTTTTATTAGTTATTGCTCATTTTTAATGCTTTGTATATAACAAATTGAAATTATTTTTTATTGATAATCTTCTTGCGATCATTGTTATATGTATTAATATGTTATCAATAAAAAGGCATACCATTTTTTTGTAAATTGATTACACGTGCTCCTCCGCCATGAATGGCGCTTGAGATGACTGCTTGTGGCTAAATTCAAATGCAGCCAATGCAAGTGTGTGGTCAGCCTCGTGGACTGCCGTAATTGTTAAAATTGTTTAATTAATTCAATAACTTTCATCATTGATTTATCGGGAAAAACATACTGTCGCATATCCAGCAAAAACTGCCCCTTTAATTATAAATAAAAATTATTTTATTATAATATTTTGGGTTAATAATTAGAAATTTTGTTTTTATTAAAATTTGTAATAGCAATAAAAACCGAAAAGTTAAAATTTTTGTATTCAATATTAATCATGCAATACAAATGAAAATGTACGCTTTAAGACCAAATCTAATACCCAAAATGCATCCACAAAGATCCATGTTTTTCAATGTTTTTTTTATATTTGTTTTTGTTACATTTTTCTTCGTTTCGTTTGTATAAATACTCAAAATTTTTTTTTTTATCTCTTCTTATAATTGTTTTATTTTCCCATGCAGTGCTTTTATACAAATAAAATTCTATTCAACCGATTGGATTAGCTATATTATTCTAATTCATATTGAAATTTAGTAACTAAAAAAGGAGATTATTATAATCTGTTGATAAAAAAATTTTGCCTTTATTAATCCGACTAAATCATTGGATCTTTGCATTTTCAAAAATTTATTAAAAACAATAATATTAACATAAATTGGATTGGAGGCATTTTGGAATAAAAAGTTTTTTATTCAAAATAAGTCAAAAATTGAAATTTAAATGTTTTGAAAAAGTTGATTAATGAAACTTTGTAGTCACGCTTATTCTTTCATCCATAAGTTATATTTTGGAACCCATTGGTTTGCTTCTTCTTCAAGCATTTAAATCATTAAATAATTATGGGTATGTTTATTGTTAAGTACTGATTATATTCATTTGTTTTAATCAATTGATCATATTTTATCATGATATTTTCAAACTTCCCAATAGAATCATTACTTTAAAAAATTTTCTTTTGTATTTTCTTATCCTTTCTATACGGTAAAATTGCCACACAACATACGCTAACTTATATTTTTTTTCTTGCCTCCAACATTTAATAAATATTCTGAGGCATTCCTCTCTTCAATATGCTTTCCAAAAAAAATATTAAGTTTTGTTTTGAATTTAATTTTGTTTATTTTTTACTTTAATTATGTACTTATGTATAAACAATGAGTAGGAACTCAAATTATTTGAATTGTATTTATTTATTTAAAAAATTAGAAACAACGTTTTCTCGAATTAAATGTTCATGCGTAATTCTTTACTAAACGTTCCCGTAAAGACTCTTCTGTTGCTTCGTCGGTTGGTAGCCCAGCTCTGTTTGCATTTAATATTTCATATACCCACGGGTCGCCAGCTTTGGTCTTTTTTTTTTAGTATTAATTATGCTTTTATTCGCATTAGCGACAATGGACAGTATTTTGGTCTAATTTGTTAAGAAAATACTATAATTAAAATTTTTGATCCTTTTTATTACACGCTCTACATAGTGGTAATATAAAATTTTATTCTTTTTATTGTTGAGCTATTTGCTTTTATAGAGTTGCTATTACTTATTGTGTAATAATTAAAAGATATTTGAAAATTAGGGTTTAAAAAATATTTTAGTACTTTATCTTCTTTTTCATTCCCAGTAGTCGCTTTTTGTATACATATAGATATTTACACTTCATTAATGATTACGTCCTCAATTCAATCTATGTAAAAGCATTTGAAAAATAATTAAATAAAAATTAAACATTTAATATGTAATAATACAATTAGTTAGTACTGCTTATCGCAAACTTATTTCTATTCAATTGAGTTAAATAATACGTTTTTTTAATTGACAGCGATTCCTTCGAGATTTTTTGTTTAAAAAATAACAATTTTTAAATACTCAGCTATATTTTTTCTTTTATGGTTTTAATTGATATTAATTCTTTGAGAATTTTTAAATCTGTTTTGTTGTTTTCTTTGCTTGAAGTGTAAAAATTGATTTTTTTATCAGTATTTCAGTATTTTTTTGGGTTTATTCTTTAATGGGCATATAAATAAAAATCAGCAAATTATTATATTTAAGACATTTCAATATTCTTGTAATATATACACCTCACACACACGATAAGAGATCTAATTTTTTTACATGCTTTTAAATTGCTAATTTCTTTTATGTTATTTGTATATTTTTTAAATGAGCCATTTTTACAAAAATTATAACATAATTTATGAAATTAGAAAAATATAATAATCATTTTTTGATCATACCTGCATATTACAGATTTAAGGTCGATATTCCCAAATATTATATCATTAATACTATATTAGTTGTTTTTTTATATTGTAAAATTGTTAAACGATTACTTTTAATATAAATGATAATTTTTCTAAATGCGCGTTACATATGTTTATTTTGTTTTTATTTAGGGTTTTGATTTTTTACCAGTTGTGTTTTTTATAATAGCCAGTTCTGAGCAACAATTCACCGGCATATTAATTAAAATTAATATTATTTAAAGTTTTATACCTTTTTGTAGTTCTTTAAAAGTAATTACAACTTGATCTTGAGGATTTTTGTACAATAATATTACCAAGTTCATTATTTGCAGCGTTATTTAAAACCGTTCTGCTATTTTTCATAAATTAATTTTATTTTAAGATAGCAGATAATTGATATCCCCGCTACGCCTTTTGCGTTAATTATATCTTTAGTTCAATTGTATATTTTAATAATTATTATTGTTTCATTTCTGGAGTTACCTCGAATCGCGCAATAATCATTGCATTGAGCAAAGGTTTTGCTGACCCAAATGCCTGATCTCTGCCCTTCCGAATTCTTGACCATTTGGTAAAGGGCCCCAAATGTGCGGAGAAAATTGACACGCTCATCATTTTTGTTATTTAGATATTTTTTAAAAGCTTGAATAGGTAAATAAAATCTGATAATTGTATTTGAATGTTTATTAATTTTATTTCAGTATAACTCGATTAACATGAATAAAATAATATTTCCGAGCACCAAGATTTAAAAACAAGAATATTAAAACGATAATTCCAATAATAAAGATAATAGTTCAAAAACTGTAATTTTGACAATTATTACTATATTTTCAATATTCAATATCGGTAAAACGATATTCATTTACTATTTAAATTTCAAATTAAAACAAAATAATTAAAAAAAATTAAATTAATCATTTTGTAAATTGCTTTTGATTTTTAAGAACTAAAAATAAATCTAAAAATGCCCAATTAAAAGACTCAAATAGCGATACCTATTCAAGCAACCCTTCAACTTGGACACATAGATGAATACATACCCCCAAGAGAGCCAAATTAATTTTGCCATTCCCCAAAATATTAAAAATATTTTTACGAATATATAATTGAATAACAAAAATGAAACAATTAACGCATTTTTTTAAGGTATAATAGAAACAATAATTTAAAAAAAAAATTACGATAAAAATTTCTGTCTATATTAAAAAACCAAACATTCCGAAATGGTTTTATTGAAAAAGGTGGTTGAAACGAGACAAAAGAGTAACTAATATAAAATGTCTGAAAGAAATTTAAGATCCACAATTAACTCACAATTAAATACATTCATAATACGTGAATAAATTCAAAATTAATTTTACGGCGCTGATCATTGCTAACAAAGTTGTGCTGTATCATAAAAAGAATCTATTATTAAATACTTATTTTTTTAATAAACAAAACATAACAAACGTTGCACAAACCCGTGCATTCCCATTTTTAATTAACAAAATAAAATTGCATTTGTCTGATTCTATTATCAAATTAAAATACATTATAATACAAAGATATCTAATTATTCAGATCTTTGTTTTAATATGTTTTTATCGTGTCAGAAACAAGTTTGAAAATACATGTTTGATTTTATTTTTTAATTATTTTCTTTTCTTTGCTCTTTTATTTTTAAATTATTATGTGGCGAGTCATTGCCATACGTGTTTTAATTATACACCTTTTTTAATTTTTAAAATATTTAAAGTGATGCAAACCAAAAATTGTATTTACATTTTATTTATTCATATAAAACTGTTTTATGATTTTTCTTTTTCAATTTCCCATTATGGGTTTTTGTACATAAATATAATTATATATATTAATTTTTTTTTAAATTTTATTAATATATTTGACCATGACGTCAAGATTGTATCGAACTGGCGGATTGCCTCTGCTGATTTAGTGTATTCTCTAGCTCCTTCTAGTTTATACAATCAGTGGTCTCTTCATCCTGATTCGATTTATAATAAACTTTATTTAATTTATTGTGGACGGAGCGTGCAATAATGTGAAAGCTCAAATTGTTGCTGTGTTTTTTTTTTGTCATTATATTGATATGTTATTTAAAATTAATTTGACAAGTATCATTAAAATAAGTTTTTAAGTTAATTAATGCTTTCCTGCTTTTTTATTGCTTAATTAAAAACATGTTACATGACAATTTCAGAAAGGCACAAAGATTGTCAAAAATAAACTCCAAAAATATGGTTGAACTGTGGAGTTAGATTTACAATATATTTATAAAAAAGTTTGATTCCTTAACATTTACAATTAATGAGAGTTTTGTATTTAACATTGAGTTGCTAAGTTCAATTATTTTGCAAATAATATATATACACTTTTGAAAAGTCTTATTCGAATAAAATAATTAACATTTTTTGCTTTTAAAAACAACCGACCAAATCCTAAGGTTTATTCGTTTTATTCGTGCTTTAATACTCGTTTTTATTTAACACTTGTTTGTTTTGAATTTTTTAGCATTTATTTTAAGTTTGCTGGCGGGACGGCTCGTGGCTCTGGCATTCTTTGGAAATAATTGTCCCTTTTGTGAAGCTGCCGATGGTTGTGCAAAAATTATGAATATTTTTGGAATTTATAAATCTTCTTTATACTTTTAAGTGGAGATCTCTGTAGATTAACTATCGTTCGGGGGTTTGTCAGACTTTCTTTGGGTGATCATTAAGTGAATTAATATTTTAATTAGAAATGAATAATTTATGTTTCTGGTTTCATGCCGCTCTAAGGAGTGCAAGCCATTGTGCGATCAAACATGCCAAGTTTTCCAAATATATTATTAGAATTGGAAAGGCAATCTGTGAAATATTTTTGCATAATTTGATTATAATTTTAGCTTAATTCAACAATTTTTGTTTTTAAGATGTTTATCTTTAATTTTTTTAGAGCTTTTTAAAATTTTACGAAGCCCTTCATTGGGTTCAACATTTTATTATTGTAATATTATTTTTGTACTAATTTAATTAGTCTTTCCTCAATGATATTATTTTTGAAAAGAACATATGCATACATTATATGTTTGTACTTGAACTGTCACAGTTAATAATTTCAATCTTTAATTAAATAAATCACAATGGTAATTGTAGCATATGACATAATGTTTTTCCACGTTTTCCTAGAATTATATTAATTATACAATTATTTGTTTTACTTTTTATGGATACATTTTATTTTTAGGGATATTCAACTTTAAACACTTTTTAATAAACTTTTTTGTCTAGTGTTTTTAAATCATAACTAATTTATTGAATAAAAAAAATGCAAAAATGGGAACGACAAGACCAATTGGCCAAAAAATTGTGAAGAGCGAATGCTCTGCGCCCGCAAGAAAAAATCAATCTGTCAATTTTTCCGGGGGGGGGGGGCAGCACAATACCTTTTTTCAGTCATTTTAAACAACATTCAACAAATCAATTTCCCAATCTAACTTTTAAATTAATTACAATGCGAAATAGGCAAAATACAGGGGTAAGGATAAAAAATTTGATAAAATGTTGTCATTACAGGGCTAGTTTTTTTAGGCAAATGCCTCCTCCCACTCGTCCTTGGAACACTAATATGCTAATCAATTCATTTATTTACTTAAAAATGGTTTAATTAGCACCTCATTTTGTTAATTCAGTTTTTAAAAGCCTTTTTTTAAAGTTTTTATTTATTAACGTTTGTTATGAAAAAAATTATATACTTAAGCGTTACTCACAACGACCAAACAGCGCAAGTTTACTGCTCTAAAAGTAATAAAAAATTAAGTACATAAACCACGTAACTATTTTTTATTAGTTTATTGATTTAATTTTTCCATTTATTAGCATAAATAATAACGAGGAATTAAAATCAAAAAAATAATCTAAAAAAAGCAAATCGCTTGAATTAAAAACAGGCGATGAACACAAGCTAAAAAAATTGGAATAAAAAAGTAATAATGATTTTTAGAGCAATATATGCAAAATGCATTGAATCCAAGTGTACCACATCCTTAAGATTAATGAGGTTGGGTCAAATATTTAAAGTAATAGCTTTTATTATCAAGCGTGAACCGTACCCAATTCTATTATTAATATTAATATTTTATTTTATTTTTCAAAAATTTTATATTGACTACTTACTTTAACTTTTTTAATTTTTTTTTTGGTTTGGTTAAAAAAATGTTGACTTTTATCCAACTTTAAACGTGTACTGGGGTTCGTTATTGATACCGATGCCGACAATGCAACCCGGGCGGTACTCGAAGACCAACCCCTCAAGCAGCTTGGTTAGCGTGAAATATTGTAGTAATTAAAATACGCATTTAAATTTTGTTTTCTTTAAGCGTTTAGATTTTTAATCTCCTGCAATGAAATGTTTTTTGTTTGCTTCAAATAAAAAATATAATTAATTAACGCTAATAGCAATTAATAAAATGCATTTTAGTACTACATTTCTGATTATTTAAATAAAATAAATATTACCAAGAATTAAGTTGATTATTCAATGTTAAAATTGCATTTTTTTAAAAGATTTCGTTTAAATTTTCAATAAATTTTAGACAGGTGGCTATATTGTAAATTTTTTGCAAAAATAAAAATATTATTCTTAATTTATAAGTTCAATAAGGCCATTTATGACATTATACTGAAGCATCTACCGAGATTATAAATAAAAATTAACTAAAAATAATAAATCAAAAGCAAATTTACTAATACCAATATTTAAAAAAAGATAAGCCAAATAAGTCTATAAAGACAACATCATTATTCTGTATATCCATTTATATTGTGAGCAAAAATAGATAAGTTAAAAAAAAGATCTATTAATGTCACACTGCATAAAATCAAATTAATTTTTAATACACAAATGAATTAATTAAAATTTCACAGTTAAAACCAGGTCACTCCGATTATTATGTTTCACTTGAAGCATTAAGATTAAAACAAATAAAGTGAGATTAAAATTTAAGTAGCTATTCAATAAACAACGAGGTAAAGAGACGTGGTATCTATGTTAACCCAACATTTGGCAGAGATTGCAAACGCCTCATCGTCATTAAACAAATTTAAAAATGTATTAATTAAAATAAAGCACAAAACCTAAAGTTATGTATTTGCTGAGTCGTGTTTTTAAATCAAAAAAAAATCGATAAGCTGCCAGTTGAGAGTTCATAATGAAGCAATTTTATGGTAACTAAACTTAACTGAAATAATTAATTGAATTATTCAAAAACAGAATGCGGCTCAATTGCAGTTTACACGACCATAAAAAAATTACACGACCTTAAAAATGTTACACGACCATTAAAACAGTTTACACGACCATAAACAAATTACAATTAAAAATCGTATTGTAAGCGGATTTCTACTAATATAGCTTGAAAATTTTTTGTTTTGCTATGATAACATGGTTAACCCACTCGTGTTGAAATTGCAGATTTAAACTTCTAATTTCCTCATAAGCAATAGGGATCGTTAGGCTTCGGCCTAAGCCTCCCCAGCTTGGGGTTTATTAAGCTTAGGCCTAAGCTTAACGATAACGGACACTGTCACAGGAACACATTCCAGACCGAACCCTACTTTTAAGAATGCAGCGCTATCAATGCTTTAATTTGTTCAAAACGCAGAACACTAAATAAACCAGTAAATCACAATTAATATTTTATGGTCGTGTATTTTTTTTTATGGTCGTGTAAACATTGTATGGTCGTGTAAATGTTTTATGGTCGTGTAACATTTTTAAGGTCGTGTAATTTGTTTATGGTCGTGTAAACTGCAATAGAGCCTTATTATTTAATACATAAAACAATAAGTATTTAATATAGAAAAACAAAACTCATTATATTTTATTTTTCTTCTTTCTGTTAATCTATATTTGCATAATTTCATTTTATAATAATTGGTTAAAATGAATTCAGAATTTTAATTAAATCATGGTTAAATTTGGTTAAGATAATATTATTTTTTGTTTCATTTAATCGTCTCTCGCTCAGTTGCTATACTTCTCATATGGCTTTATGAGTTTGCATTTATCATACCTTTTTTATTGAATTAAAAGGCTAATATGATTTTATTCCCATTCTTTTGTTATGCTTTATTTATTTAGTAAAATTTTTATGACATTAATGGCGACAAATAAGGGGTTCGTTTTAAAAAAATTAGCCCATATTGATTTTTAAATACTAAGGCAGTAAATCTTTTGTTAATTAATATGTTTATTTCGAATTTTATTGTATTTTCTTAAGAAATTTTCGAAAAAATGCCGAAATAGACTCGAGCCTATAAAAGAGCAACTTATCAAATTTATACAATTAAGCTTTTATAAATAAAGAATGCTATCTACGTTATAAAAAACAATGTACTTGAATTAATTATAAACAAATTATAGAAAAGTATTAACGCCTGACAGAGCGGTCCAATTACTCTCGCCGCCTGACTATCTATTTTAGCACAATATTTCTTCAAAAATAAAATGTTCAGAAATTAAACTAAAACAATTTTAGATGGGGTGCGTTCATGTCCAAATTACTCTCGTCGTCTGACTCTCTCTTTTTAGCACACTATTTCTTCAAAAAATAAGATTTTAAAAAAAGTAACTAAAAAATTATTAGATGGGGTGCGTTGATGACCAAATTACTCTAACCGTCTGACTCTCTCTTTTTAGCACACTATTTCTTCAAAAAATAAAATATCCAAAAAAGTACTAAAAAGATTGCGTTAATTTTATTTTTACACCGATAATATCTGCTTATTTTACGCGTGTCAAAAACTAGGGCAATGTTGCGCACAAAGACATCAGGCCAAACTCAATAACCCCGCCAACAATTATCCCAGTGTATGCGCACAATGGTGTGAGCAGGCATGGATTATGCGCATAAACATTTGTGGTACCAGCCGCTTCGGACTCTAAAGGCGCAGAAAACTGATTTCAATTGTATTAAGGCAATTAATGCTTTTTATGAACTTAAATGAAAATAAAAATTTAAACTAATTTTAGCCAATTAGAAAACTCAACATTAAATATTTCATTACCACATAAAAAATTTTATTCATATTGCAATAATTTTTAACAAAATTAAGCTTTATTAAGGTTTTAATAAATTATTAAAAAGTTAATGCTCACTTATTTATATAATTAATATTACTTGTTGATGATGAACGTTCTCGTCTTTAATATCGTCCAAAATTTATCGTGTGAATATGCTTTATATTTATATTTTTTGTATATTATAACATTTGTAACCTTTACCATACAGCTTATTAATTGGCATTCTTAAAGCCGTAATAGCTATATGAACTCATTTTAATTCTGAGTAAAGCATTAAATATTTTATTCCAAATTGTTGTTTTATAGTAATTTATTGATCGATAATCAAATGTAATTGCCGTTTAGTTATTAAAATCAATTTTAAAATAATAAGTTTGAATCAATTATTGAGTTTCTTTCCATTAGTTTATAAAATCCATTTAAAAAAATGATATGTTTAAATTAATGATTTAGTTCAACATTTTTTGAAATTTAGAATTTTTTACTAAGTTAGTTCGATAAATTTAAATTTTTTTTTCTTAGCTATTTTATTTCTTATTTATTAATAGATAAGATTGAAATACGAAATGATTTTGCATTTTTTTGGAAGGTTTTACGTTTTTAAATAAATAAATTTGATTAGCAGCAGAAGCCTTTTTTGTAATGACTCGAATTTATATAATATATATAACTTCCTTGGACGAATTAAATAGTCGAATAAAAAGATATTGCGTTTAAACCCTTTTATTATCTTGCGTATTTGTAATTGTATTTAATCATTTTTAAAGGTTATTTTGCTTTAATTAATTGTTTAAATAAATAAAACTTAGATCAATTTTGCGATGGTGTGATTCACAGTTGTAGAGGCGGTAGGCTTCGATGCGTATGACTTTGAGGCGTTAGGCTTTTGGATGTGTACTTTATTTTATTGTTAAATTGAAATTGTTAGTTTATTCAATATCTTAGAAAAATTATACAAATCTGATTCAATTATAATAAACATTATAATCTAAATAAATATTTATTTATTTTAAAATTATTTATAATTCATAGCGTAAATTGATTTGCCTATAAATTAACATATTTTAATCTTTTCAGTTAAATTATTTTGTAAGTAATAATAATATAATGGAATTTTTAAAATTATTTTATTATGCTTTTTTAAACTCCAAATCTTGTTGATTTTATTTTTTCAAATTATTTTATGTGTTTACATTTTTAAAAACAATTACGATGTAGCGGAGAATTTCGATGATTTCTCTTGGGCATCCTAATATATATTTTTAAGAAGTTTGAATATTATTAAAGTGATGCGTAGACTCAACATTTGGAGACGACCTAAACAAAAAACAGGAGCTTAATGGTCGCCTTTTATTTAAATTTTCAAAATCTTTTCGAACATTTTTTGTTTTATTCGGTATCACAATATTCTGTTTTTTATAACAATTTCAAAGCTTGACTAGCCTTCGACTTGCGGTGTTTCATGTTGTCGCTTGGTCTCATCAGCGTAGGTCTTTTTTCCCGGACTTTGAGATGATACAAAATTGCCCTCTGCAATTACTGAAAAATTGCAACTTTTTATCACTTGTAACCATTTTTATTTACTGTAGTCCCATCTTGTTGTTAAAGTTGAGTTTTAATTTGTATTTTTATTTTAAATGCTTTTATTTTTACAAAGTTTGGATTAAAATAATTGTCAAAAAGCCATTTAATATTAACTTTCTTCAAATAAATTAACTTTTATCGCTTCAAATTTAGGATTTTTTTTTCTTTTAATTTATGGGTTCTAGCGTCTTTTTCACAATATTTATATGCAAACAAATTTGCCATGATTTAATAAATTTATTTTCATCTTTTAAAAATAATTTTTTAGACTATTTTTTTGCACTTGGTTTGTTAGGCATAATAATTACGTTTGTCGTTGTCAATGCAACTTTTTAAATTAATCATTTAATTACTATCGTTGTTCCGGTGTGTCTTTTTTACTTTATTATTTATATTGAAGTTTGAAATAGACTTGGAGGGAACGGGATCCCGACCGTGCAGGAAATTCCCGGTGTGTTCAATGTACGCAAAATATTAAATTGTCTTACACCAAATATTAAAAAAGTAACATTATTGAATAAATAATTTTCTCAAATTTCGGGGTTTAATCTGCAAACGCATCCAACAATTATCAATAATTAACTAACTTAAAAGCAAAGGATTCAAAAAAGCAGGAGTCCGTTCTAAATTAAGCTATTTTAAAAAACATTTTGAAAAAATTATAGATCGGCAGAAAAACAATGAGTCATTCATTAATTGGTTTGGAATAATAAAAAAATGAATAATCTCTCTAAAACTATCTCAAAATAAATTTAAAAACAGACGACAAAAATAAACAATCTTTAATATCCGTAAAATTTAAATGAATATACGGTAGTTAATGTAAAAAATAAAAAACTAAAACTTTAACTTTAACAAAATTGCTTGCTGTGCCAAAAAGAAGTTTATCGAATTAATAATTTATAAATAATACTTTTAAATATTCTTTTGAGATTAATGATTTCATTTATTTTAGTTAATAGTTCATTCTTGAATTAAATTACATCAATAAAGAGATTATAAATTAGAATTGAACCAAACACCTTCTCAGCGCCGGTAACTAAAACCTTCAAAAAATATTAAAAAAATATAATTTTCATGCACATTAAATACTGTACAATGTCCTGGCACCGGGATAAACAATAAAATATTATTTTAATCATTATACGGCGTCAGCAGAATCACTTCAATTCTGTGAACACGGTCGCATATTAAATTCATATTATTTAATCACAAATAATCAGCTCGTGTTTATAACTTTAATAAAATTCTAATAGGCATATAAATAATTGCACATATGATGAAATTGTTTAATTGATGTTTAATAGACCTAACAATTTTAGAAAATTTCTAACTATTAAAAATCTTGGTGACTAACGAACCTACGTAAAACCATACAAATTAAATTATTTAATGTTATTTAAACCCCTTTCAAAGCACCATAAAAATAAGACATTTCTTTATCACGACATCGATCAAAAAATTTATAAGATATAATTATATATTTAACACAATTAATCTTTGTTATATAGTTCCATTTATAAAAAGTATAATTACATTGTGTTTTAATTACAAAAGTTAATCTTTACACAGTAAGTATTAATAAAAATGATAAAATTAAATGGATCTTTTCTAATAATACAAGATATTTAGTAGCTAATGAGCTTGTTGAACAAAAATTAATACACTAGTAAATTAACAAATGCAAAAAAAGAGGAAAAATAATAAAATTACAAATGCGCATAATTAAGTGGCAATGAATTACTATACCTTCTGTTAATAAAATAAATTAAACATACCTATCATTGTTAACTAAAATGTTAGAGCAAAATGAAAAACTAACCATGTTTAGGAAATGCCACCCATCATTAAAATTATTAATTGAGTCAAATAAACAAAGCGAAGACTGTGTCTGCTCTAAAAAGATAAAACACAATTTAAAATTTTGTAAAGAAACTGAAAAATTGTTTTTTTGCTCTTTAATAAAATGGTATAAAAAGAAGTGATTTTGTAACTTATTCCCCTTGCCAACTTCACACAAGTCAACACTCATTCTTCAAATGAGCGAGCTATCGACACAATGACCGTTCAGAGCTTCACATACGCAACTTCGGGAGAAGCACAACAAATGAACTTCACTTCAGGGACGCGTATTTGAGGTCGACAACAGAACTAACTACCTTCAACAAAATAAAAAAATGTTTTTTTATAAATATAATTTAAATAGGAAATTAATTCATTTACATAAATATCCATCGGCTTATATAGCCAAATTCTTAGCTTAGATAAAAATCAATTATTATAAATGCATAAAAATAACAAATAGAAGCAACAATCCTAAATAACAAATAAACTATTAATATTCCAGCTATTATTAAATAATTGTTAATTACTTTCATATCAATGTTCGATTACTTTAATTTTACTGTGTAATAAATACATTTTATTAGTTTTTTAAAAATCCAGTAATGTAATTTTTTGTGCAAACTTTAAATGTTTTATTTATTTTTTCATTTAAGAGTTAACTATAGATCATTAAGTTTAATTGAATCATAAAAACTTTTGCTGATTTTTTGCAGCTTTTTTAAAGAAGCGGTTAATTTATTTGATTATTCCTAAATGAATTTTATTATGTATAGGAAAACTTTATTTTTTAGGTCTTTATTAATTGGCATCGCCAATTGACTGCAAAATACAATCGGGCGTAAAGCACGTCAATCGCAAGAATAACCCGCAACAAATTATGGAAATTAAAATCTAAGGTGCGATTTAAATAAACCGAAAAAAAAAATTTTATTTTGCTAACCTATGGATGAAAGTTTGAAAAATACGATCATAAAAATGTACATTAGTTTATAAAGTCAAAAATGATGCGTATTTCAAAATAAAGCCACTCATCTACAAAGCTAACTCAAATTTTAGACTTTCGCAAATGAAATTGGAGTTCGTATCATCTAATATCTAAATGCTAGGTATCACATACGATTTAAAATGGACATCAATTAGCCAAAACAGCAAGTTTTAAGCATATAATGTTCTAATAACTTTATATAAATTGAAAGCTTTTAGAAGAAATAACTTCGCTAACCGGTTATTAAAGTTAATGCCAACACTTAAAAAATTTTAGACACCACAAAAAATTTCTTATATAATTAAATAAAAAAATGCTTAATCCAAATATTATAGTTTGGGTACAGTAAACAAATTATATAAATACTTGAAATAATAGTATAAAAATTTTAAAAAGCTTAGATCGTTATAATATTTTTCGCGATAAAAAAGGCTATATGCCAACTTATACAGGCACGAAATATTCTAATGCAAAATATACCAATCCATATTTAAAAAAAGAAAGCTATATTTTCAATCTTTTAGAAAAACTAAACAATCACCTAAATTTAAAAAAAACAAAATTTATTTTTTTACTCTCATCTTCAAATATAATTTTTATTAAAAATAGATAAGTAAAGCAATTTCGCTTCTTTTGTGGCTTCATCTAAAGCCTGTTAAAATGAAGCAATAAAATATTTTGCTTCTTTTGTTTAAAGTTAATAACTAAAAACAGCTTTTTAAAAAATAAATTAAAATTAATTTTTTATTTTGATATGTATCGATCTATTATTATTTATAGGACCATTAAGGAATAAACCAAAAATCATTTCGTGAAATATGATTAATAAAAATAGCTTAAAGCAAAATACAAAAAAAATACCATCGTACAGAATTATCATAATAATAAAATTGCATTAAAAAGAATTTCCATCCGAAACAAGTTCCATTTGGACGTAAGCAGATGCTATTATTTCATTTGTCAAAACAAAAGATTTTTGAATTAAATCGGTATATATTGTTAACCAACAGCAGATACGTTTTGAAAAATGTTAAAATTAAGCAAAATTTAAATGAGGCAATAAAATCACAGACAGAAAATTTACCAAATTCTGTCAGCGGCAATAAATAATTGTTCTGAAAATAAATTTATAAATTTGCAGTCCAGTGAATGAAATATCAAAAGATAATATTAAATTTCGCTGTGGCATGATTTATATATTTTTAAAAGAATTTATGACAATTCATAAAAAGCCGCTCAAAATTAAAATAAATTATAATTTTTTAGCCGCGATCACGTGAATATCGGGAACATCCGAAAGTTTGATGGGCACCGTGGCAAATGTGGGACTAGGATAAAACCAGCTTGATCACATTAACAGATTTTTTCAGTTAACACTTTAAAGATGAATATAGTAAATGAAATATTTTTAAAATCTATTATAAAGATTGGTTCAAAAAATCTATATCTAAAAATTTAAAAAATATTCGGTTAAAGCCTTGTTTTTTTGAGGTTGATTAGCTAAAAATATTAAATTTATATGGTGCCCTATGGAATATTAAGTTAAATAAAAGATTTGAAAAAAGTTGAGTCAAATATCATTGAACAATTTTAAAATAATAAATAGTAAATGTATTAAATCTAGAAGTAGAACTATTATTTAATCGGAATATTATTGAAGTGGAAACTAAAGGAAAAAAATGCTAATATAAAAATTATTATTTATTTATATATTTGATGAAGAAGCACGAAAACATCAGCGATGCATTAACAATCGCTGAAAAGTAAACATATTATAAATATTAAAAAAAATTATAAACAAGGAATTGATTTAAATATATTAATAATAAAACAAAACAAAAATAAGCAACGAGATTGCCCTAACGAGAATTTTTGAATTAAATGTATGATTGTTTTATTAAATCCAGATAAAAATATTTTAAATAAAACAAAGCGGAAAGATTTAAAATGAAAAATATTATTTTTTCAAGCACGGTTTTAAAGAATCTTGGTAATATTTGAACACCCAATTAAAAAACTACAAACCATATGCCTTCAATAAGCTCAATATAGAATCTCAATGAAAATATTTATTTTAAAGTTTGTAGCCCTAGGCACAGAAACTCAAAAGCGTGTCCAAAATAAGTTTTAAACTTTACTAGCAGTTTGTTAAAAAGAAAATTCTGCACTATTCAATAAATTGTTCTAACACGTGGAGAGAATGCGAAATTTGCCCCAAAGGGCTTTGTATGGCTCGCTCGAAAAATGTTGTTGAAGGAGAAAAAGAAATAAAAAAGACTCATTAAATTTATTTATTTTATTGCATTTATGTGATACATACTTCAGACAAAGTTTAAGGAAATAAAGAAAAAATGATAAAAAATTGCATTTATTAAATAAATTTAAATTATTAAAGATTTAGAAAATGACATAATTTGAAATGCTTTTGTTGATATCTTTGAATCTAAAGTCAAAACTAAAAATAATTAAAATTTAAAAAAAACCAAAAATAGAAAATTATAAAAAAGAATGATAAATAATAATAAATTAAATTGTAAAAAATGAATGATTAGTCAAAATAACTTTAAGCAATCTTTTTAAGCTTATTTTAGTTTAATAATTTAATAAATAAACTTAAACAAAACTACATTATGAATTCAATGAATTTAGGCTGTTGTTTTGGGCCTTGTGATACCATTAAAAAAAGACAAAACCAAAGCATTGCAACATAAATAGGTATAATATTCTATAATAAGGATAAATATTGTAATATATTATTAAATAGGAGCAATAAATATTAATTGGATTGTAAAATTTATGCTTTTATAAAGAATGCTCGCCTCTTTAAAACAAATTAGTAGAAGTAAAAGTCGGCACGCTGAAAAAAAGAGCTTAAATAAGCATTTAAATTTAACTCAATTTCAAAATCAAATATGAAAGAAACTTGCATATTCCACTAAAAATATTTATCATTTTTTAAATTTTATTAAGTTTAACAAAATTGCTTAAATAAACCTAATAATTACGCTTATCAACATCTGATAGGGATCAGAACAGAATGTCATTTGAAGCTGGGAAAAACGAAGTGGGGTAAAAATTGCCAAAAAAAGCCATAAATCTGCAATAATTTATTTGACACTGCAATTTGGGAGGAAAATTCTACGGGTCGGCAACCGGGCACGGTAACGTTATAATTGTAAGTTCTTTTAAATTTAAGTATTAAAATATAAATAAAATTTAATTTACTTTATCATTAATTTAAGCGAATGAAAATTATTTTTTTTAAATTGCGATCATACGTTGACACCATGTGAATAAGATGAGCTGGAAGAATGCGCGAGTGTATGCAATTCTGGCGGTTGAATTTCAAGTTATTTAAAATTTTCTTTACAAAAGCGCGCAGCCAGTAGAAACCGGTTTTAAACATATAAAAATTGAAGAGATAATAAATTTGTTATAAGCCATGCTGATTAGTGCGGCAAATCGTAAGACTAAATTAATATTTTTGGTCCAATAAATGCAATTCCGCCTCTTATTTATACTTATGTTAGTACGCCTTGCTTGTTAAGCCCCAAACCCTAAAGAATAAAGTAAGTGCATATTATAAACCCATGAAATGTAAAAATTATTTTTATTATTAAAAACCGATTAACAACACAAGCAAAGCTGGTAAGGCTTCAGACGGAAAATATGGCGAGCTCCATGTTTTCCATTAACTAACATTGTGTCATTGATTAATTATTAAAGGTATGCTATATTTTTGAATGAAAACAATTAACTAAAACCGATTAATGCTGGTAATTTATTAAAATGCATATAACAGATTAAAGATTTTAAAGAAAATTAAAAAATTATTATATATTTTAAAAGTGAAAACCCTACTCAAATGGTGAACGAAGTCTTTACAATCTAGAAATATATGAACCTGCTGAATAAAGAATATATTATTTAGGTTATATGAAATGACATTATAACAATGTTTGGTGCCATTTTTTTGATTTACAGTTAAAGTTATTTGAAAATTAAATATTCGAAGCTTCATTTTTAAAGTTTTTTTTTGAACGATGAATGCGATAAATTAAGGTTGAACACTTTCTTTATATTGTTGTTAAATATCATATTTCTTTACCAATTCTATTTGTATTAACATTTTTTACAGTTATTTATTATTAATTTAAATATATATTATTCGTTTTTTCAAGTGAGTGTTCCAAATACGCCTTGCTATATCTAATATAAATTTTTGTTTGATTTGAGGCCTTTGTTGGAATCGTACGCACTGTTAACCATGTAGTCCGAAATCCGAGCTTCGTTTTCAAATTGTTATGAATTGAGCTTCAGAGTAAATAAGCTATACAAATTATCGTTAAATGTTTATATGCTGCACTACATATATTTTAAATCCCAATTGGCTTTTTTGATTAATATTATATAAAAATTCTCTTTTATTAACTAAAATTTTTTGATTTGACTAATGAGGAGACGTTGTTGAAGTTGGAAGCGACCGCTTGTTTTGGTTTTTTCAATTTTAATTTATCAATCAAATTAATAAAATTCAAAATACATTTGACGGATTAATTATAGCTTTATAACTCGCAGATACTACGAAATCCAAACATTCATTAGACATATTTTAATTAAATATTTTATTGATATTTTGATTATTTGAATTTAATATGTAATTAGTTTTATTTTTCATTTTTATTTAAATCTTTGTTATTAATTAATTTATTGGGGTTTTATAAAATTTTATAAATCGCCTTTTTAACGTTTCAAAGCAGGGAAGAACCAGCCACTGCCAGGCTCTAACAGCAAAGATAATTTTGCTCATATGTGTTTAAAGTCATATTATTAACGGATAATATACACAGTAAAGTATAATAGAATATCTGAATTATATCTTATAGATTTTTTATTTTTTAAGGATAGGAGTTAAAATTCTATTTAATAATTGAATTTGATTGTGCATCATAAAATTGTAATTGAACTGGGTTTCAAAATTTATAAATATTAATATCAGTCCACTTGTGTAGTGTAGCGTTTGAACATCAGAAAGTGAAAATCGTGTTTAATCGTTTTATTTTCAAGATGTATTTAAAATTAAAATTTGTATGCTTTTATATTTTGTTTCTAGCTTTCAAAACTCGGGTTCATAAGAATATGTGCAAAAAATGCGTGTTAGCCCTTTTTTTTATTAGCTTTAAGCTGAGTTATGCATTTTTTTTAAATTTCTTCTGATTCTCTGAGCAAAAAATAGGGAATTTTCAAAAAATTGTTGAATACTTCAATAAATTCTATTTTTTACTACGGGTTTACCATTTACCAGAAAAATTGCTGGATAACTCTTAGATACCGAATAATTTTGTTTTCAATAATAAAATTTCTATTCTGTCATTGATGTTGCCAGTAAAAAATGTCAAAATTACCAAATTTTGCCAAAAATTTGTGCAAATGCAAATTTTGGTAATATTTCTGTAAAAATAGGCTGGAATATAGACTGCCCCCCCCCCCTCTGAAATAGAACCCTCCTTTTTGGAGGGGGTGATTGAAAATAGAACCCCCGGGGGCTCTATTTTAGGAAATACAGTAATATTATGGAAAATATAATTTTAGTAAGGTTGACTTTAATTTTGTTGGGTTTAATCAATTTTCACAATACAATTTTGTGTATCACTGTATATAAATTTTTCATGCAGTATTTTCAGAATTTTATTTTTTCCAATTCAGAAAAATTCTAAAGTTGAAATCCTTCAACACATTTACGTTTCTGGACTGTTGCTTACACGTCAACGTCCGCGCAAATTAAAATTGCATAACGAATATTAAGCGCGTATGGGTATTAAAAATATTATAATATAGAGATGTTTTTATTTTTATGATCACTGTCCACGCTCAAACCGCAAATGCCCAAGCATAGAAAGCCTATTTCTCCGCCATCTGCTTTTAAATGCACAGATTTGGAAGGAAATTAAATTTTCAATTTACCAGTTTTAAAATTAATTTGTTATATATTTTTGCATACTTTTTTACAATTTATGATTTTTAAGGTTTTATTTTGTTTTTTAATTATTTTTAGTTTTATGTACAGCCTTTTACTTATAATATTTGATTTTCTCTTACGAATTGATTTAGAGAAATGATGGAACAATTTTATTTTGTGATAATTGAATAGTGCATTTTTGATTAGAATAATTTGACTTGTAAACATTATATTTAAGCTTTACCGCATACATTTTTTAAATTTATGCATTTAAACACAATAGTAATTTAGTTTTATCAATATCTTGGTTTAATTAGTATCATCTTTTATTTAATAAGAAAACAAATTTGTCTAGTTTGAATTTTTGTCATTGTTAAAAATGATTAAAGCATTTTTTTCATAAACTTAAACATTGCACAAATACATTTTTGTTAATCCACCCACTATTTATTACTCACGAATTTGTGCTTAGCTAGAGCCGCGAATTGAGCCGCTGCCATGTCGCTGCAATATTTGGCATTTCTTTAAACGTCTAGCCTTTTTGTGTCACGAATTCTAAATGAATCTTGGCTTTTTTTTCTTTTATTTCTTGGCCCATAGCGTTTGATTTATTATTTTATTAAATCAATTAAATATTTAAACCTTTTTATGATGCGATTGACAATTTGCCAAGACTAAAAGACATCGTGTCAAGAAGGAATTCCAAATTCAATACCGCATCATCCACTTTAAATTTAAAAATTTAATTTATCATGCTTTGTTTTGATATAAATAATAATGTGATTTATTCTTATTTTGGGTATATGTAAGTAATTGTCTCACAGCCATTCTTCGCGCAGGTAGCCCCAGCCATCCAACTTGAAATTACCATCTACTGATCAAAGCTACATCCGGTTGTGAACGGTCACGGAATTTACAAATTTAAATTTAAGTCGAATTGAAAATGTGCAGTGGTAAATGTTAATTTCAGGATACATGCTGGGGTTGTATGTTCCAATTAAATCTAGGTGCTGATTTTATGCATTTAAATTACTTAATAACTTTATTTTATTGTATTGTATTCCGAATTCGTAAAAAAACCTGGTTTACAGTTTTGTAATATATAGTAATATTACTAATAATAAAATATTTTTTAATATTAAATAAAAAATTTGTGCCAAATGTTTTATTGAGTTTTTTTAATTTTTATTTATTACGTATTAACTTTTTTATTGATTTTGCGTATGTTATCCACTTACTTTAAAATTGATTTTCTTTTATGGGTTTTGCATTTTATATTAGCATTAGTTTGAATAGTTGTTTGGGTTAGAATTGACCTTATATTAAAATTTGAAATTTTTCTACCATTAAAAATTAGTTTAATTTTCATTTAAACTTTTATAGTGAAATTTTAAGCAATCTTAAATTAGTCCTGGCGCCCCACTTCTTCCCCGTTGGTCGCTTTCTGTCAGCGTGAAGAATGCGTGTGATTATTTCGAATCTAGTTTTATTATTTTTTTTACTTTTTTCAAATAATCTTAAAATTCAAAAATAAAAAACGATGAACACCTAATATATTGAGACAAATTAAAATGAAATTCCATTGACTCAAATGTTGTGAATTTTAAAATTATTTTTTTTTATCAACTTTATAAGAAAAATAACTTTTAATTTTGATTTATTATGTTTATTCTTTATCATGCTAATTAATTGAATTTTTCAAAATGTTGCATCCTCTGGTGTGTTGCCCCATTGGACATATACTTGACCAGCAGACGTCGACTTTCTTGTATTGTTGAGAAAATTTATGATTTTATTCTGTAAAAATTTTTAATTTACCGAAATTCTAAGATAACTTTATGATCTTTTCTATTATATAAAGTTCATAAGAATTAAAAGTTGATGTGTTACTATATTTACAAAATTTAATTTAATTTATTATTGCTTTACTTTTGAATTTTAATTTTATGCTCGATTAGTCGATCGATAATCTTTGATATTAATTTCTTTTAAATTTTGTTGGTCTAAACAATCAGAAAACCTATAGATGAGATTGATTAGTTTATGAAATTAGAACTTTTGAAAAAACCATATTTCATCATAATGTACTTTTTTATGCAATAAATATTCGCATATAATAAATTTGACATTTTTTTTTTGACCATTATCATGTTCTGATATGTAAAAATAAAGTATTATCGTTTTTAAACTTTATTTATTGTTAAGTTTGTTAATTTCCGATTAGTATTTTTTAAGTCACTTTTTTTGTTTATTTTTTAAGAACTGATATAGATGATATATTTGATTTAAATGATAAGCGTTCTTTGCTTCTCATTGTGGTTTTGTTTTTTATATTTGTAATATTTTATTTACGAATTAATGTTATGATATATAAGCAAATTGTTAAAATTTTGATAATTTTTGAAATATTATCAATACTAAAGAAAAGCAAGCGTTGTATTTTTTTTACAATTTCAAAGATCATAAGTAACAAATATTGTGTGTTTACTATGTTTAATTTTAGAATTTTTAATCAAAAATTTGTTTAATGTTGACGATTTCCCGCAATAAATTACTACTTAATTTTCTATTCTATTTCTATGCGAGTGAGAATTTTTAAATTCACATATTTATTAAAAATTAAAAATTTTAGAGAAAATTATCTATTACTTACGGTTTGTTTTATTTCAGTCATAATGCTATGCTTTTTTGAAATAACTAAGTTAATTAAAGTATACGTTTTTTTGAAGACATTACGCGGCTACATATCTGAATGCAGAATGGTCCGAATGCAGACCGGTCCGAATACAGACCAAACAATAACTTGCTTCAGCCTTGAAATATTCAGATATTATTATAGTCATTCGAAAGCTTTTCAAGAGCTGAAGCTATTGTTAAGCAAAAGTTTTGTGATTGGACAAGTTTCAAAAAAGTTATGCTCAAAAAACTTTTAAAAAAATGTTTGAATCCAGAATTTTGGGTTTTTGGCCATTTTCCGATTAGTATTTTTTAAGTCACTTTTTTTGTTTATTTTTTAAGAACTGATATAGATGATATATTTGATTTAAATGATAAGCGTTCTTTGCTTCTCATTGTGGTTTTGTTTTTTATATTTGTAATATTTTATTTACGAATTAATGTTATGATTGATATATAAGCAAATTGTTAAAATTTTGATAATTTTTGAAATATTATCAATACTAAAGAAAAGCAAGCGTTGTATTTTTTTTACAATTTTAAAGATCATAAGTAACAAATATTGTGTGTTTACTATGTTTAATTTTAGAATTTTTAATCAAAAATTTGTTTAATGTTGACGATTTCCCGCAATAAATTACTACTTAATTTTCTATTCTATTTCTATGCGAGTGAGAATTTTTAAATTCACATATTTATTAAAAATTAAAAAATTTTAGAGAAAATTATCTATTACTTACAGTTTGTTTTATTTCAGTCATAATGCTATGCTTTTTTGAACGTATTACGTTTTTATTAATAATAACTAAGTTAATTAAAGTATACGTTTTTTTGAAGACATTACGCGGCTACATATCTGAATGCAGAATGGTCCGAATGCAGACCGGTCCGAATACAGACCAAACAATAACTTGCTTCAGCCTTGAAATATTCAGATATTATTATAGTCATTCGAAAGCTTTTCAAGAGCTGAAGCTATTGTTAAGCAAAAGTTTTGTGATTGGACAAGTTTCAAAAAAGTTATGGCCAAAAACCCAAAATTCTGGATTCAAACATTTTTTTAAAAGTTTTTTGAGCATAACTTTTTTGAAACTTATCCTATCACAAAACTTTTGCTTAACAATAGCTTCAGCTCTGAAGAGCTTTTGAATGACTATAATAATGTCTGAATATGTCAATGCTGAAGCAAGTTATTGCCCAATCTGTCCCGGTCTGCATTCGGACCGGACGCCCATTACGCTATGCTATTATCATTTATAAAAATCTGATATAAATCGATCGTTAGAAAATTAACGACATTATTATAATAGATATTCTTTTAATAAATTATTTAATTTTTTTTAATTTACAATAAATGAATATACTACTATAAACTTTGCAGCGATCCACACACTCTGCTCAGTAGATTTTTTATGGTGATTTCGAAGTATTTAATTGGCACTCAGCAATATCGATCGGCATTTTGAAAAGCATACTTTAATTTAAAAAGTTTTAAAATAAAAATAATTCTGAAAACATTTACAGAAAAATGAAGTTTTTATATTAGCAATTATTATTGGATCCAAAAAACTATTAAATTATTTAATTTCTTAACATGGATAAATGGCATCATCTATTTCATGGAGAACGCATTTTCAAAGAATACTTTTTAAAAATTGAATTATTGTAAATTGCATTATAACTAGAGTTGCTCCCCGACCCCTTGGGGGTGGAAAAGTCGGGGTCGGGGTTGGCCGGGTTGGCAATGTCGGGGTCGGGGTTGGGGACGACCAGTTCAAATTTTTCGGGGTCGGGGTCGGGGAGCAACCCTAAATAACAACAGAGATGATCTCAAGAAATCAAAAAACAATTAAAGCTGACTCCAAAAATTAAAAACATTGAGCACTCCAGAAAAGTATTCGAGCCGATTACTCGAGAAGGAAGGCATACGCATTGACTATATTGTAAAATTTTTAACAGAATCCAAAAATCAATTTTTTAATTAAATTATAGCAAAATTAAATATAGTTGCACTTTAATCAAAAAATTTAATTTGAATTTCTTTTTCTAATTTTTATTTTAATATAAGCTAACTTATTTATTTACTCCCGATTGCCACATCCCGATTCTAGTTTCAACTTTATAATTGCGATAATTATATAATTAAGAAAATGAAATTTTCACACCATTTAATCGTTTTTACTGCCCTCCCATTATTTCTCAAATTATAAACTTTCAGCAGAAATAAAATTAAAATATGTAAACAAATTAAAGAGCGCAGCTTCGAACGGGCCAAAACTATCTATTTTCAAAACAATTTGTCAGTGGCTTGAGTAAAAAATAATATTGATGTTATATAAAATTAACCCAGTAATCCTGCTTTAAACAAAATCGGATGCAAATTGTTAAATGATGTTGATAAAAAAATAAATTAAAACTTTTTAACTAAAATATTAAATAGTTAATCTAAATTTAAATACATAAAAAAAATAATACAAAGCACAATCTAGAATCCTATAGATTAACTACCAATGAATAATATGGCTCGCAAAATCCACATAAGGCAGAACGCTGCTACATTCGACCCAACTTATCGCACAACTATGGTGTATAGGTTCCCGTCCTCACCATTATAAGAAAATGATTAAATAAAAAAATTACAGAAAGAAAAAGATTGTTGCTTTCACATTAACAATTAAGACAATCAACATCTATTAATAAAATATTAAGTGTAGAACAACTATTTGTTAAAACAAATCAATATGACAATAAAATAATTTATTCAGATGACCAAATAATTATTAGAAAATAATAAAAAATTAATTAAACTTTATTAAACCAAATACTAATAATATTCAAAAGAACAATCAACAAATATAGTTAATAAATTGCACAATAATAAAAATATTAAATTGAAAACATTTTTGCTGCATAACAAAAAATGATGTTATTATTTATTTAAGGTTTAAATATTATACAGAATTTTTAAACTTTACGAAGTCGAGGAATATTAATTTTAATTTGTGGGTATTTAATTTTATTTTGCATTTAGCAAATAAGAGGTTTTTGATCAAATTTATGCTTTTTTTTGAAAAATTGTTCGCTAAACATTGTTTGATTATAGTCACAGTAGCAGCTGTTTTAGTGTTTATTTTTTAGATTGTTGCCTTTTTATTTTATTTTTTTAGTTTTTTAATCAAATGACTATATTTAAGTAATAATAATTTCCGAATTTTACACTTCGACAAATTTTAGCTAAAATCTGCATTTATGATAAATAAAAAAAACGCGTCCCCTAAATCGTTTTTTATAAATTATTTTAAATGACTTTTTTTAAAAACATTAATATTTAATTTTTATAATCTTTTTATAAGAGAATATTTGTAAATTTAAAAACGCGCTTATTTTGTTATATTTGTATTCAATGCCCACACCGGATCTTCAAAACATTCATTCGGTGGCCACGGCTTTCGCTGAAGCTTACCGTAGAAATACTAAACGGTATAGTATTACAAAACACCCTCATCTAAACAGCAAAAACCTTGCGAAGAGCCGTCGTAAGTCGGGATACCTAAAATCCGCATAGTTGACATTTTTTCATTAAAACCAAAAATTTAGTAACCATAGCTTTAATGCGTTATAGTTCTGCTTGCCAATAATTGTTTTGTTCATTTCTTGTCAAATGAGTATTTATAGCGATTTTACATCATTTTTTTTGCCGCGCGATTTTTCAAAAGTCAAGCCTTTCTAGGAAATTACCAAACTCTGTTTTTATTTTTTTGATCAAATTTATGCTTTTTTTTGAAAAATTGTTCGCTAAACATTGTTTGTTTATAGCCACAGTAGCAGCTGTTTTTTCATGGCAGTTAAGTTTGAGGTTATTCTTTGTAAATTTTAATAAATGCAATTTTTATATATAGTAATTTCACTTTTTGCTTTAAAGTTTTAAATTTTACATATAATTTAAACAAATATTATTATTGAGAGTTATTAAAAATTAAAACTAATATTGCTTCACTTGCTTTAAGTTTAAATTCAGTATAATAAAGTATTGTTGTGTAAATTTGGTGTTAGTCACGTTTTAAATAAATTTCTATTGCATTAAGAAAATAGAAACCCTTCTTAAAATGTTTCTTTTAAGTTTATAATCATGTATTTTTACTTTACAATTTTTTTAGTCTCGTGCGGGAGGTAGTGTTTTCTGTTTTGCGCTGTCGTGGTGTTTTGCGTGCTTGAACAGTTTGCGCTGGCTGAATATTAACTTACTGGATTTATCTGACTCAGAGCATTTGTTGTTTTGTAATCTATTTACTTTTTTTGCTTAGATATTTAGATATATTTTTTTGTTAATTGATCAAACATAATCAGCCAAAACAATATGAACTTAAATTACTTTTATTTTTTCTTGTGTTTATAAAAGGGTGAGCATAAAAATGATTTTTTACTATAATTTTTTTAATTAAATCAATTTTTTATTTCTTTATCAACTGTCTCGCTAATGTAGTTGGAATGATTGACGATCATATATTTGGACGGGATTTATATTTAAAAGATTTTAAACAATTCTGCGTTGGTTATTTAAGGTAATTATTTCATTTTTAAGTCAGTTTGATTTTAATTAAATAATTTTTAAAATTATTGTATTTGGTTATATTGTTATAGAAGTTCCACAAATCTTCTGCTGCGGTTTGCGACCGGCAGCAGCTTGTATAAATATAGTAGTTTAGCACACAGCGAGCTCGCGACTTTTCAGACTCCTTGCATTTTTATAACGGTTAATAATTATTTTAGTAATTTCTATCAATTTATGAGAATGTTTTTAAATATACAAATCATTTTTCCGATATATTATTGTGCGTAGTCCAACTAGATAAAACTTTGTATTTTTGTGGTAATTGTTTTTCTTTTATTTCCACATTTTTTAAACTAACCCGTCAATTTGTCTGCTTTGTTATGTAAGGAGAAAGACCCAACTCGTCAAACTATATTTTGTAAAACAAAAATTTAGTTTTATTTTTTATAGTTTTGTGGTTAAATTTAATATTACAAATAGTATATTTCTTGCATGGGTTAGGTTTTTAACAATTACGTCTTACGGCCTTGCATATAAGCATTCCTGCTGAAATGACAGTTCCAGTGCTCATGTTGAGTACGTTCTAACGGCGCTGTGCATACTTTTTTTTTTAACTTTCCAACAGAATATTGGAATTGTATATTTTCAGTTGAAGTTTACTCACAAAAAGCGATTGATTTCAAAATATAATAAATTTTTTAAATTTATATTACATTTAATATTAATATTATATTTAATAAATTTATTCAATTTATTTTAACTTAGTTTTCTTTGATATATAAAATTTATTTGGGTTAGCATCTTCGTATTACAATAACTTTTGAAAATCCAAAAGGTAACATTTTATTTTAACATTATAAAATATACCTTATATAAATGAAATTGTTAAACATTTTTTAGTGAGGTGCGAGATAACCAAGGTCCGCTCAGCCATGTTCCACAATTCAAATGAAAATTGACGAGATGGTGTCCGTATTTTTATATTTTAATTATATAATCTTGTGGTATATTTTTAACTGTTAACTTAAATGCCAAAGCGTGTAAAGAAATACTGAGAGCAAAATACGCCAACAAGAATGACAAAGTGTATAAACATGGAACATTCCGAATGAGAAATACGCCAATTACATGTCTTCATTCTGAATACTTATTAATATTGCTTATTTTTTGATGCTACACCTATTTAAAAATTAAATAACATTTTCTTTTTTTCGTTTTGTTATGAAATTGATAAGTTAATTTATTTTTTAGTTTAAAATATTAATTTTATTATTTTAAATATAATAATTTTTATCGAAATTTTATAAGTTTTTTTTGTTAATGTAAAATTTAAATATTGCGTTATACTTTAATAATTATTGCCCATTTTTAATTTATAAATTTTTCAAATATTTCTTTTGGTTATAAAATGTTTTTATTATTTTCAGTTCGATGTCGGCTATTTGTTAGTACAGTTTATTTAATTCATAATAATGTGAATGACAGTGCGCTATTGGCCTCGAAAAGGTAAACGTACTTGTCGAGCGTATGTTAATTAATTCAACTCCTTTCTAAACTCATTCAGCATCGCGCTTGTTTTGCTTCGATAACTTTATTTTATTAAAAAATAATTTGATTTCATTCGTGGTTTGTTCATCATAAGTGTATTTTATATTGTCACGTTATAACATACACAATCTAATCTTCTTCGAAAAGTGAAAATTTATAAAGCCGTCATCAGATTGTGGACCATGCCTTACTTTTTAAACAATTTTGCAGAAATATCATATGGCAGATATTATCTTAGTTACAAATTTTGCGGGTTACAACTTTTAACATTCAGTTAAGATTTTTTTTTAAATTATCTACAACTTGCAATATTATAATAAATGCTTAACTCAAGATTCTAAGTATAAATTTTATACGTTTACTGCCTCGTGGTTATTCTTGTGGGCATTTAAAATGCAACCTTACAGATAATATTTGGGAATAGATTTTTATAAAAATGCTTTTAAGAGAAATTTAACAAATTGCTTATAGAAGAATGATATTATTATTTGTACATAATTATGATTTAGATATTTTTTAATGAATAAGTAAAAGTATTTGATATTTTTATGTGAATGTTTTCGATTAACATGAATAAAATAATATTTCCTTGGACCAAGATTTAAAAACAAGACGCTATTAATATTCGATTTGGAATAAAAAGATTAAACCTATAATTTTATAATAAAAAATATAAAATCATCATTTTATATTTTTAAAAATTGCAGATGAATTTTTGTAGAATTCTGTTGGACAACTTCAGTTTTTTGTTAGTTTACTTACATAATATAAGCAGCTAATCCTGTATAGTCACATGATTGATTTATTTTCCGAATTCCGTCATATTCTTTTTTTTTTATTAAAAATTATTCTATTAGGTTTTGAACACTTGGCTGAATATTTTAATACCGCGAATGAACTCATTGATTTTTTATGTCTCTGTGAGAATAATTTGTTTTAAATTGTCTTTTTATTAAATTTTTGAATTTGTGATTTTAAATATTTATTGTTTTTTAACATTCAAAAAGTTTAAAAACGTGTATAGACTTATCTTTTTGTAATTGTTTTTGGTTTAAATTTTATTACTTCTTAAGATTTTATGGCACTTTATCTTAAATATCAGTAAATTGGTTTTGGTGTTATATATTCTTGGAGTATTATTATATATAAATTTTATGACTGAACCTTTTAACTAATTCTTCGTTATTATTTTGCTTTACTCATCTATATTCTACAATCCTTTAAAATTTCTAACCTATAATTCAAATGTTTATTAATTAATACTTACAGTTATTTTTACTTAAGAATGTTTAATTAATTAAAATTGAGTTTATATTTAAATATTAAATAAAGTGAGATTTCCGTTAATTATTTCTTTGATAGAAAACCTTTGCAACAAGTTGGGATAGTAATACAATGCAGCAATTTGACAAAACCTCTATTATCTATAATTTTATTTTTTAGTTCTTTATCTATTTAGGCACCATTTGGTGCAAGCAAGTGCGTTAATTAGCATAAAATAATTGTTTTTTATGCTATTCATTATTTCGCAATACGTCTAAATTAATTTTATAATATAAACCCTAGTTTTTTCATCGTTGAGTTTTAAAATGGATTAAAGAGAGTTAATTGAGTCCAATTAAATGTAATCTTCTCTCATGCTTTGTCTGATTTAAAATTTTTTGTTTACATTTTTATAAAATATTTTAGTCTTTGGCGTTAATAATTATTATGGTTTTCTGTTTATCACTTTATTATTTTTACTTCAATTTTTATGTTATGCCAAACGGAAAAAGGCAGTGGTTTGATGAATTTAAATTGTTTTATATACAATAATTAAAATTATGCTGTATTTTATTTTTATTAAAGTACACCGTTTATTAACAAGTGTTTAGCCATTTTGATCAAAGCCTTTCCACTACGAATTTTTTTAATTTTTAAAGGTATGTGTAAATAATACATACTATCGGGGTTTTAATCAAAAATAACAATATAGATTTTTTTTTATGGTTATTTTATTTTGACTTCATCCGGACGGCACTTAGGCGGAATATTTAAATTATTTTTTCAATTGTTTTGACCTTTATAATGCATAAATTTTTGTTTACTTGGCTGGTTGATTTAGCAACAGCCATCTGCAGCCGCTGCTGGCACACGTTGCATATTATCTTTTATTTTGAAGCGTTATAATCATGCCAAGACCAGTCCTTAGGCCTTCGTCTGTTGTTGAACCGCCAAACCAATCACATTATGCTTTTAACCGCAAAGAATAGTAGATAGTATAGGATAAATAATTCTTTCCAATATTCAAACAATTTAATTATTGGGGACTCATTGAATAATTGACATAGTTTCGTTGGTAAATTTTCTACTGTAGATTTCGTCTTATTATATTTGACTTTACAGTTTTTTAAATTAATTTTTGATTTTAAGACTCGCCGTCAACCATTAACCAGTTTACCAAAATAACGCAAAAAGGACAAAATGGTTTGGTGGTTTGTTCGAATACATTTTTTATATTACCAGCTACTTTATTCAATGATTATTGGAGAATTAGATAACAAATAACAGAGCCATGGCATTGCGTCTATCTGCTTGTCTTATAAAATGACGTTTTTTTTTAATTTAATAATATTTATTTTGGTAAATTTTATAAACCCGATTATAAGAATTACAGTTTAACAAACTATTTTTTATTTTAATACTTTAGATTTATTTGAAAAATCCGCCTAATTGCAATTAATTCATTTTTGCTTGTGACTTCCATATTAAGATTTCTTTTCTTATTTTTTAATAATTTATTTGTAATTTTAACGATTTGCCAAATTTATAATGTTCATTATTAAATACGCTAATTTATTATACAAATTTTAAATTAATATTTCAAAACATTCTTGCTACGAAGTCATTGTCGAGGGCCTTACGAAATCTGAAGGTTAAATACTAACATCAAGCTTTAAATTTAATTGTAATCTCAAATAGTAATTTTTATAAAATAATTCGAACGATGGAAACGTGAAATCAAAAACATAAAAAATTTTCGTAAAATGGCAAAACAGGCACTTTAAAGTTCCAATACCTCCAAAATAGTGTGCCAACTAAAAAAATCGGGGTATTACATTAAATTTCCTGAAAATGGCAAAATGTAAAAAGCCTAACAAATATAAAATGCAATAATTGATTGTTTCAACAAAATTGATGGAGTGACTGAAGCATAAATTGCCGTCTTCCCCTCCCGCCCCCCCCCGAGCGGCCACAAAAATCGATACATAAATTCGCTGGTGGGCGTTGAACACTCCCACATCAGCTCGTTAAACGAAAATCAAATTCATTATTGACAAATTTAAATGTTAAAATTAGTGTTTGGTCACAGTATAAAAATAACGATTATTTTCATTTATCAATATTTCAATTTTGTTATACTTTGAAAATCATTTTTTTGTGTACCCGCTGCGAATTAATTGTTATTGAAACTTTGTTTAATTAAGTAATATTTAATTATTTAAATTACGTATTAAATCAAAAAGATATTTGACATATACTTTTTTATGAGTTATTTCATTACCGATAACTGATTGGTGTAACTAAAAACAATACACGATTGTAGGTAAAGATCTCCAACTTTTCTTTTATTTTTAACATCTAATTTATTTCTCATTTTATTTGCCATTTTTATTCACTCGAACATTCATTTTATTAGCGTTTGGTTTATTCATCTTCTGCCCCGGTTTATAGGCAGCATCATATTCTGGAGCTTTCTCATAATGTTTTAAATGCTAACTTAGAAGTCCGACAATTTTTTTGGATATTTTTTTATACATTTATGAAATTACTTTAAATGGTTTAATTAGTAATTCGCGTGCGACGAAGCAGTCTTTGATCCCTCATGGATATTTGCAAAATCTTGCTTTAGTACATTATGTTTATTTGTTCTAAATAAATTTAAATCATTATTTTGTGTTATAATTTTTTAAATTAGGCTCCGCTTTTCTCAGATTAATTGTAGTTAGCATTGAATTGTTTTTAAACTAATATTTGATTAGATACTCATTTATTTATTCACGCGGCAGAATTATTATCACCAATATCGGGATTTTTAAAGTAAAATAATGCATAAAGATGCATATTTTGATTCTTTTTACGAGCCTGATATTTTGTGTGTCGATTTAATCTTTTAGTTTTCAAATGACACTTAATATACAACGAGCAAATATCTTAAAACTCTGAGTAAAACAATTATTCCTGAAATTCACAAAATTGCATGGAGGTAAAGAATTGTTGAGAAGAAAGTTGAATGCGTAATATAATTATTTATATAATATAGAAATAATTGATCTTTAAGTAAAATTATTTTTCAAAAACAATAAAACAAATAGGCATTAAGCTTTCCCAAAATAAAACTAAGCCTAAAAATCATTGAACGCACATTAAAATGGCAATTGGAAACAAATATAAATAAAGTGCAGCAGCAACTTCTCCCTTCTTTTTAAATGTTAAAAGATAAATTTTAAATAAAATAAAGGATATTAAGGCTGAACAGCCAAGGCCCTCCGTGTAATCGGAAGTATGTATTTTATATATGCTATCACATCAGAAGCGTAAAACAAAAGAGGGTATTATTTTGCAGAAATTCACACATATTAAAATATTAAAACTTTTTAAAAATTATGACAAAAAATAATTACCTAACTTTCGTAATAAACAAATTACAAAAACTATTAAAAATATCGATAGAAATTTACTGATAACTCAAATTCAAGAACAACTTAAATGAAAATATTTTATATAAAGACAAACAACAAATAAAATGTATTATTGTTGATGCTTTAGTTAAGAAACCTACAGGAGGGTTCGGTTTAAGTTTAGTAAGATTATTAATGTTTATTTAAAAAATAGATAATATTCGTGATGTAATACCTGTTTTTGTTGCACAAAATATTAATCATTTTGTTTCTTGTCAGAAGATCTAATTAGTGCCCCTCTAAGGGCTATTTTTAGCAAAAACGCATAAAATGGATATTGAAGGAACATTAGTTGAGACGTTTTCTTAAATTGACTAACATTACATAAATTCGTTCAATTAACTAAATTTGAGATATTTATTAACTTAAATCGTCAAAACAACAGAAAAATTCTCTATCGGTCGCGTGTTTGAAACAGATTATAATTTTATTCGTTGAACTTATCTGATACATCTTGTAGGCTCTCAATAAATACAAATTTCGATATAATTTTGATAAACTATACACGATCGGAAAAGATATGTTATTTTAAACAAAATTTTTTTGTTTAAATTGCCATACAAATTTGAATTTCTAAATAATTTTAAATACAGTTTAAATTAAATATATATATTTGTTTTTTGTGATTTTTATTGCATTCTTTATGCAATCATTGCATATTATGTTTCTGTTGATTTTTGGACTTAGATCATAACAAATTATGTTCCCATCGATGCGCTGAATGGGGCATATGGGTGGAGTTTGATACAAGGCCTCTTTCTGAGTTTCTTTTGCCGACGTCTACAAAAACTGATTCCACTGCAATTTACATATCTCAACGCGTCATAAAGTTGGAGAATTTATTTTTTGTTCATTATAATTATTATTTGTGTATGTTGGTAAATTGCTATTTGAAAACGATTCTTTTACAGAAATACCCTTATATGGCTTCTCACCAGTCAATCCATGTTTGAGTGTTTAAATATAACTATTTAAATATATAGGTAATCCAATATGCCATTTGTTGTTTTTGTTGAGTGCACGTACTTCTTGCCCGCACTGTTCGCTGATGATATATCTCTATCATCCCCCAGAAATTATTCTTTGCGATCTAATGTAGCCAATCTTAATTTAAATTTACATGAAAATTTTTGTTTTCAGATACTGTTTAAAATTTAA
The DNA here is from genome assembly GCA_018350325.1 of Globodera rostochiensis. NCBI lineage: Eukaryota > Metazoa > Nematoda > Chromadorea > Rhabditida > Heteroderidae > Globodera > Globodera rostochiensis. The sequence goes on from JAEVLN010000035.1 coordinate 65,229, forward strand.
TTTATCGTCTAAAAACCCAAAGTTCGGTAATTACGATAACCCCAATATGTCTAACAAGATTTTGTATTCTAAAACCAGAGAGTTGTATAAAAACAATATAGTCGTTTAAAGTTATTAAAAATCTTTCTAAAAAAATCCTTTTACAAAGTTTTTACTTGATATGATTCTAGACAATCGAAAGTCGCAAGCAGAGCTGGGCGAAACTCAAATTTTTTTTTCCGACGAAACGAAACGAAACAAATTTTTTTTCAATTAACGAAACGCCCAAAAAGCAACGAAACACGAAAAAAACGAAACGAAACGAAATAATTTTTTTTTTTTTAATTATGTTTGCTTTTTGGGGCATTATTTTTCTAGTTTTTTGCATTTCTGTGATTTTTCAAGAAAACAAGTTTTTTAACATTCTACGGCACGGGTGGGTCGGCGGTGCCGATAGGCGCCGCCGAGAAAATTTTGAATTTTTGACTCAATTTGTTAAAAGATTTTCAACCAATATTTTAAAATACGGTAATTTTTGTTCTTGAAATGGGAGGAGGCCGGTGGGGAAAAATTTAAAAATTAAACAAGATTTGTTAAGAAATTGGTCTAAAAATTACGAATGTTGCAAAACAAAACGGTCCCGCCTATGATTTTGTCCAATCAAAATAAAATAAAAAACTTGTGAATTGTGATCTAAATAGCCATAAATGTTCAGAGAAAATAGGAAAAAATCATTTACACAGTAGAGGATCTGAACCCCAAAGTCACCTACAAAGCCAAACACTAACCGCTACACCACACTTGAGTCCATTCTTTAGTAGTGCACTTTTTTTCGATTTTTTCGTAAATTTTTTCATTTACGAAAACGAAACCGAAACGAAAAAAAATTCTAGGACGAAAACGAAACTCAAAAAACCACGAAAACGACGAAAAACACGAAAACGAAACGAAATTTCGTGCAGCCCTGGTCGCAAGGTGTCAAAGAATCGAGTTTTATTACAATATTTTCAAATTTTCTTATTTGTTGTTTTTTGCTTTGATATTTATTTGAGTCTTTGAACTTTGCATAAGTAATTTTAATACGTATATTTCCAAGACGCTTATAACTTTGAATATTATTAACTCGAATTTACATTAATTATTTTGCTTGTATGCAGGTTAATTTTTTAAATTTCCAATTCTATGGTTTGAATTGACGTTGATTGCTGTTTCACCCTTTTGCATAAAACTCCAATTAATTTTTTGTTTCAAAGTAGAAAACAACAAGTTAAAAAATAAAAAAATAGGAGAAGGGACGGAGAAAATATATTAACTTAATGCAAAAATATTAATTTGTTGTCGTTCCATAAAAAATGTATGTTTACAAAAAAACAGGATGTCTTCAGAAAGAGGTTACTCAGCGCAACGCACCTTCTAAGAGACGTGGTGGATAATAATTTTTTGGTAATTAAACATGAATCTAAAATTGAATGTAGGCTAAAATTAGCAAGCTACACTTTAAAGTAAACAAAATGCATAAAATATGATATAAAAATGAATGAATCAAGTTTTGTAATATACAAGAAAAATCTAAAAATCAAATGTTAAATTTGAAGTAAACTGTTTGCAGTCTAGTTCAAATTGTATTCAAAGACAAATATGTGATTAATTACATTAAATTTAAATATTTCAACTCATTAATCAAATATTTTTCTTACCAATTTATTAAAATCAAAAATAAAATTTGTTTTGTCCCCTGGGGCCTAAATTACGCCAATCGATTAAAAAATTGCACGTCAATCATCAATCAAAAGTTACAAATGTTTTGTCCCAGGGACTTGGCTGCTCATTATATTAAAAATTTCCCGCTAATTAATCAAATACAATAAGTGACTATTTATTTTATTATTTTTACTCTTAGTTTCATTATAAATATTATAATATATAAACAAGCTCTACTGGTAGGAAAAGAGTCGCTCATTGGCATGGATTTTTTGAATTGTAAAGTCCTGAACAAGTGAACAAATATTTATGCGAGAAAGCCTTTTATTCAAGCAGAATATTGGAGCGCTTTCTCAAATACTTTGTAAATTAAGAACGCATACAAATGAATTATCAAAAATTTAAGCAATAAAATTGCATATAAATTTAGAGCTTTTATAAATAATGTATTTATGGAAATATTAAAACGTAATAACTAAAATCGTTTACAAATTAAATAACTCCTCAGGTCCAACAAAAAAAGCACGTTGATATTCTGTACTCTACATGAGGTCATTTTTAATTGTTCGTTATAAACACAAATCTTAACTTACAAGTGAAAAAATTTATTTTATAAAAAATTAAATAGAAAGCGCTCTGAATGTCATAATACGTGCGACAAGTTGCAAACATTTTACTGATAATCGTTTGAAGATTCTCTAAATTATAAAGACCGATCCAAAATATATATTTTAAGTAAGGCTCATTATTAAATTGAACCAAAAAATTAATATCAAATAATTTTTAAAATTAAAAATTATCATAGAAGAATTAAGAATATTTTATATAAATATTATGATCTGCAAGCATATAGATAATTCGACTAAGATACACACGATGTTTGATTATGAGATCCATACCATTTGCACTACAAGTAATTGCTAAATTTTATTTCAAAAACAGGTTGTAATTAAATACTACCTAATCACAAATGTGCTAAAAAAATCTCTTTAAAAAGGAAGATAATTAACCTCGTGGTTGACTAAAAAGTGAAAAGAAAAATTTAAATAATAATGGTATTTCAATTAAGAAATGTTTTATTAAACTTCTATAAAAAATTTTTTTTTAATATTTTTAACAAATATCTTATAGAAATATAAAACCAATTAAGGCAAAAAAAGTATACCAAATAAAAAATAATTTGTTAAAATTCAAAATTCATTAACCCGTACAGAACCAATAAAAGAATAGATTCTAGCCAACATGAGTCGAGACAAGAATTTGTAACAGTGTAAAGACAACAATTATTGAAAATATTAAAAATAAAACATGAACAATAAAATTTATTTTCAAGTTAATTAAAAATATAACAAAATCAGGATGATTTTACTATATTATATGTAAATAAAATAAAACTAAATTAATAATGCAATAAATTAATTTATTTATTAAATAGCTCAGGTCAAATAAAAAAAATATACAAAGTTTAACAGATGCGCCGTTATCGACACAATTTTGAACAACAAAGAAAAATTTATATAAAATATTATCAAATTTAGCGTAAAACTTTATGCATCTTGCCCCAAATATTTAAAATGAATTAAGTAAATGAATAAAAGATTTAAATATAAGCTAATATAGTTTTTTTGCTCCATTTTTGCAATATTATAACTCTTCATCACGCGAATTTAATTAATTCTTTAAATAATTTTCCAAAATTGAAATATTGTATTTTTCCATAAATAAATTAACAACGAAAAACATGCAACCTTTGCAACTTAATACAAATTAATATTAAATTTTAGAAATTTATAAGAAGAGGCGACATTTTAGATAATGATTTATTCTGACCGCTTATTTGGTGATACAATTTAAAATATAGTTGCTCCAAGTTTGTCTTTTCATTTATAAATTAACTCTTTATTTATTTGATGAATTCTATAATAGAAAACAGAAAACAGGTCTCGTTAAGTAAAATTTTTAACCCTGTTTACCATACCAATTATTATGAAGGAAAGAAGTAAAATAAGACTAAAGATTATTGCCCTTTAAAATATTGTGTTATTAGTAATTGCAAAGATGAATTTGCACCGAATTCCATTTACTTAATATATGAACGTTTCAAACGCAATATTGGTGGCTTTTAGCTAGCATTTTATTGTTCATTTTCGTTTTTTGTAATTTTGTGTAAAAGAGATATCATTAGAGTATACAATTAGAGGGTTGTTTTCAATATTGTATATTTATAATATTTTATTCAAATTCAAATCTATATTATATAACACTGCGCTTTCTCCACGTAATTAATAATAATAATTAATCAATATTTTTTTTTTGTTTAAATTTATTTTTTTCTCCATAAACTCATTGATTGGAATTTATTTTACTTATAAAAATAACTGTTTTTAATATTTTTGACATAGCTTTTTTTATTATTTCATCCGATTTGATAATGATAATGGTAATAATACACTACATTCATTATCGTAAGCAAATTAATTTTTTATATTTTAATTACACTAAAATATTAACTTTAATAAAAGCTTTGTTAATAAACACGTGGTATTTTCATTAGCGATATCAATGTTTAATTATTAATCAAATTAATCATGTCTTTTCAGCAATAAAAGTAACGAATATATTGCATTCTATATTTATATTAATATTTTCAAACGCTAAGTATAATAGAGTGTTTTTATAAAAGAATCAACAAAAAGTAGCGAATTATTTACATTTTATTGTTACAATATTATAGTAAGAAAATAAAGTTTGTTTGTAGTACTTTTTTAAATTGAGAAATTAAAATTAATGTTTGTATTTTATTTTTATGTAAAAGAAAATTTTAGTTTTAAATTTTATCATTTTGCGAAGTTAAACCAAAACAAAAAAGGTCAATGGTTAATTTTCCACATCATAATAAACCAAACAATTTGTCGTTTTATGCAGAATCTTAAGTGTATATAAACAGTTTGAGACACACATGGTATTCTTTGGCAATATGGATATGCTTATGATAGATACAGCAACTCGAGCTTAGGCCCCTTATTTTCGTATTTGATAGAAAGCATAAGATTTGCTAGTTATAATTAACATTTAATCAATTGTTCTTTTGTTCCGTAATTAACATTTTATAATATCAACATATATCATAGTATTACTGGGTATATAAATTGTTTAAGGAAAACTTTTAATAATAAACTATCTTTGAACCACTTTAAAAGATAATAATCTTAAGCATATAGAAAAAAGTGCAAAAGAGTTTTTGTAAATTTGATTATTGACAAATTTGACGAATTATTTCGATAATATTAAATTTTAGAAATTTATAAGAAGAGGCGACATTTTAGATAATGATTTATTCTGACCGCTTATTTGGTGATACAATTTAAAATATAGTTGCTCCAAGTTTGTCTTTTCATTTATAAATTAACTCTTTATTTATTTGATGAATTCTATAATAGAAAACAGAAAACAGGTCTCGTTAAGTAAAATTTTTAACCCTGTTTACCATACCAATTATTATGAAGGAAAGAAGTAAAATAAGACTAAAGATTATTGCCCTTTAAAATATTGTGTTATTAGTAATTGCAAAGATGAATTTGCACCGAATTCCATTTACTTAATATATGAACGTTTCAAACGCAATATTGGTGGCTTTTAGCTAGCATTTTATTGTTCATTTTCGTTTTTTGTAATTTTGTGTAAAAGAGATATCATTAGAGTATACAATTAGAGGGTTGTTTTCAATATTGTATATTTATAATATTTTATTCAAATTCAAATCTATATTATATAACACTGCGCTTTCTCCACGTAATTAATAATAATAATTAATCAATATTTTTTTTTTGTTTAAATTTATTTTTTTCTCCATAAACTCATTGATTGGAATTTATTTTACTTATAAAAAATAACTGTTTTTAATATTTTTGACATAGCTTTTTTTATTATTTCATCCGATTTGATAATGATAATGGTAATAATACACTACATTCATTATCGTAAGCAAATTAATTTTTTATATTTTAATTACACTAAAATATTAACTTTAATAAAAGCTTTGTTAATAAACACGTGGTATTTTCATTAGCGATATCAATGTTTAATTATTAATCAAATTAATCATGTCTTTTCAGCAATAAAAGTAACGAATATATTGCATTCTATATTTATATTAATATTTTCAAACGCTAAGTATAATAGAGTGTTTTTATAAAAGAATCAACAAAAAGTAGCGAATTATTTACATTTTATTGTTACAATATTATAGTAAGAAAATAAAGTTTGTTTGTAGTACTTTTTTAAATTGAGAAATTAAAATTAATGTTTGTATTTTATTTTTATGTAAAAGAAAATTTTAGTTTTAAATTTTATCATTTTGCGAAGTTAAACCAAAACAAAAAAGGTCAATGGTTAATTTTCCACATCATAATAAACCAAACAATTTGTCGTTTTATGCAGAATCTTAAGTGTATATAAACAGTTTGAGACACACATGGTATTCTTTGGCAATATGGATATGCTTATGATAGATACAGCAACTCGAGCTTAGGCCCCTTATTTTCGTATTTGATAGAAAGCATAAGATTTGCTAGTTATAATTAACATTTAATCAATTGTTCTTTTGTTCCGTAATTAACATTTTATAATATCAACATATATCATAGTATTACTGGGTATATAAATTGTTTAAGGAAAACTTTTAATAATAAACTATCTTTGAACCACTTTAAAAGATAATAATCTTAAGCATATAGAAAAAAGTGCAAAAGAGTTTTTGTAAATTTGATTATTGACAAATTTGACGAATTATTTCGAATTTGTATTTACCAGGAAGCGCAGGAGGCAGGCAAAGTGCAGGCACAAGTTTTTCAGCATCAGCAAGCGGGTGCATCACGTTGCAAGAGTCTAATTAATATTAAAATTAATTTAACCCCACACATCAATGCACTCGCCAAATCTACTTTTTAAAAAATTAAATTATTAAAATTTAATAAATAATAAAAAATGGATAAACAAACTGATTCAAGATTACAAATTAAATTTTATTGAACAAAAAGAGATTGGCAAAATAAATCATTTAATCAAAATCGAACTCATTAAATAGCTTTTACAAGATTTAGTATAAAAAAAAACAATTAGAAAGGCTAAAAGTAACACAAAAATAAAAATAAAAATGTGTTACCAAGGTTTGATTACTTAGAAAAATCAATTATTATAAAATAAAAGAGGCCCGTACTGCGGCCCTTACAGCGGTCCGCACAGTTTGCATTAATGGAACAATCTAACTAATTTATAAACTTGAGAGTTTATAAAAAAACCAAGATATAATAAGAACACTTTTTAATTCACAAAACTATGTAACTTCAATTCTACCGCATGGCGCTGTTAATGTCTTTGATCTTGGGTAGTTCCTTTTTTTGCTTTTTGTATCCAATTAAAACGTTTTTTAAGTTTATATTTTTTTTGATTATTGAATTACTTTTGTTAATTAATATGTTTATTTCGAATTTTATTGTATTTTCTTAAGAAATTTTCGAAAAAATGCCGAAATAGGCTCGAGCCTATAAAAGAGCAATTTATCAAATTTATACAATTAAGCTACGAGAAAATTTCACATAGTTAATGTTTTTTAACAAAAATAAATTTAGTAAACTTTATTTAATCACAGAGTATTAATTATTTTTTAACTATTATTTTATTATTTCAAAAATGGTGTTTTTACTTTTGTAATTGCCTTAACCAAATTTTACAATTTTTTTATTATTAGTTTCTTTTAAACGTTAATTCATTGTCGATGTCGATCCCATCCAACTGTAAAAAATATTTGAAGAAGTTCATTTTTAAGCAATGAATTATTAATTAAATAGAAAAAAGACTAAAATAGACAAAAATTAAGGGGAAAAAATTTAATATCATAAATCTAACTTGGAGCTTTTTTTTAATCTATTTTAACAATTATTATCTTTTAGCTTAATACTTATTGAGATTGGTTGGTATCTCGGTGGACGGCTAAAAAGCAAAAAGAAGCGGATTGCGGGTGATTAAACGCAACGGATCATTTTAAACTTTTATCTTTATGAAATCAAAATGTATAAAAAACAAAATAAAAATTGTTATAAAATGCAAAGAAAAAACAAATACGCAAGTCCATTTAAATTTTAAAAATAATAAATTTAAAAAAAAAAAACTAACTAAACTTTTTAAATTATTGCATGAAAAGTCAACGTCTTGACCCTGGCGTCAGCCAAGAACGGGCATTGAAAACACTCTTAGCGGCAGCCCGCGCTAAATTGTCAACCTTGATTGATCAATTATAGAAATTAAATGTTTACGATCATAAAAAAGATATATGCTTCAAATAATTTTCTCAGTAACTTTATATTTATTGAAAAAGAAATGCATTTTTTAGTACCGCCGCTGCCTTCTCATATTTATTGAATATTGCCGCCGCTGCCATCTCTTATATAACATATTTATATCATCTTTATTTTTTTGTTGGATATTTAATATTTTATAATTGGAAATAGCCGCAACAGCCATCTCGTAGCAAATGTCCAGACCCCATATCTGTTAAATAAAATTAAGGTGACTATAACAATTATTTCATCATTTGCACAATAATTGTAGAGCGCAATGGTAATTTGATTTTCAAAATTATTTTACACATTAAAAAAAATATTGGTTGAAATTGGTCAATCAAAAATCTAAATAATGTAAAATTAATTACAATCAAAAATAAAAATCAAACGAAATTAAAAAATTATAAATGATATTCAATTTTTTTTCAATCATTGGAAATTGTCGCCAAATGCGAAAGGACAACAAAACCAATTTTTTGACACTCCGCCACATAAATTTAAAAAATAAAAATGAGATTGTTCATTTTACATGCTTTAATCACTAAACAAAATCATATTAAAACGGGCCCTCGCAATAGAAAAGCTGCCGATCAACGAGTGCCATCTTTATTATTCGGAATGTTTTAATAAGTTTAAACAGTTAATACTGCATAAATGTTTATTTTATCACCAAATTTAAATATGCAATTGTTACACATTTTTTAAACTAGTCAATTTTACTTTTCTATTAACAAATCCTATTTATCAAAGAAATCTTGGAATGAAAAATATATTTATTAATTACCTATATTATAAATTATGAATCAAACAAAGGTCAAAGATTGATTGAAATAAATCAAATAATAAGCAAAAACTACAACGCTAACATATAATTCTTCATTGAAAATAACAACATCGCAAAGAATGTTAAATTTGTCATAATGCTGTTTAATATGAAAAATATCCTTGGGAGCAAAACCCAAGTAACCAATCATTGTTTTAAATTAACCAAAAAATTGAATTAATAATAAACATAAATAGCGAATTAAAATATTCAATGAATTATTTACCCAGAACCTCAGTATCTGCTTGCACAGATAGGAGACCGATCAGTTTATTTAAAATCCCCAGAGGAGATGGTATCCCTTTTTGCCGATGTGCCAGAAGCCCTTACAAATAATCCTGTTACGTATGTAAGTATTTAAATGGATATGCTCCATAAATAATCTATCTACTTCGATATCCCTTAACTGGATTTAATGCATTCCGGTATTCCGTTTATGTTTTTAATCCAGAGAAGAAAATCGGCCGATCAACGCTTGAAGATTCAATAACGTAAATTTTACAAAAAGATAATCTTTAAAAGGTAAATAGTTTTAATTAAAACCAATAACAAAGTAATATAAACACAATGTATTAATTAACATAAACGACGAATGATGAAATAATATGGGGCTTTAAAATTACGATTATCATTATAATTAAATTATTTAATAAAAATATATGTTTCAAATGGCGATTCAAGTTGTAAATCTTAAACACAAAACATTATTTAAAATATATATTAAGTCAAAATAATTTATTGGGGTTTGAATGAAGAATTAATGAAGAATGATATTATTTATTTAAAAATAATTGCAGTGTAAATAAAAAATTAGTTGATAAAAATAATATTATTATTTTAATATTTTAATCATCGTAATGTCGAATTTATTTAAATTTAATTTCTTTAGATTTTATTAGAATCATAAATATTAATAAAAAAGAGTGACCAACTGATAAACCAATAAATTTCCACTCTCATGTAAACCAATTTGTTTTGAAAATTTTTCCGATCCCAAAATGCTTAATTTTGCAAAAAATGTTGGTGAAATTTCATTTACAAAAAGCCCAAAATTTTCCGACGCACCTGTCGGCATCGTCGGGCTCTCACGATTTTCTTTAAAAGGATGGATTCTCATAGTGGAGTTGAAGAGTTAAAAATTTGAACTTTTTATTGTTGCGTTTTTATGACTTTTTTTGCATATTAGTCAAAAAAAAATTTGCGAAAAATATCGCGATATATCGGTTTTTTTTCGATATTTTTCGATACCGATATTTTATCGAAATATCGTTCGATATATCGTATCGGAAAAATGTTAGGAATTCGATATTTTTCGATACCGATATTTTATCGAAATATCGTTCGATATATCGTATCGATGCCATTGCCGAGCACTAATTATTATCTGGATTTTGTGTTATATCATAAAAAAAACAATTCTTTTATTTTGAGATATCAACAATTTTTATAAATTTAAAGGATAAAATCAACTAAAATATGGATTATAATAATTTATTTAAGAATCATATAACTTGATGTCACAAAGCTAAAATCTAAGGAATTTGAGAGACTGGAAAAAATTAAAGAAGTAATTAGACTAAAGGTATTTTGTTATGAAATTTCAAAATAATTACTTAAATTTAACTCATAAAATGTTATGTGCAAATTTATACATATACAGCAGGGCTGGGCAAAATTTCGGATCCGAAATTTCGGATTCCGGAAAATTTCGGGTTTTTTGGCCGTTTCGGATTTCGGATTCGGATTTCGGAATTTGAGCAATTTCGGATTTAACACCCCTAAGAATGGGATTTTTGAGGTACGGAACGTTTGGTGTTGGTATAGTGGTGAGTGGTGGGACAATTGAACTTTTGGTATGGGTTCAAATCCCCGAGACATCCCCTCATTAATAAGATTATTATAATAAATATTCGAATTTTTTTAATTAAAAATGCGCGCAAAAAAGGAATAGATACAAGAATTTTTGAAATAATTTCATCACATCTTCTTGAATTTTTGCTTCAATTTCCTTAACAAAGATTGACAATTTTTGTAAAATTTCCTTAACAAAGATTGACAATTTTTGTAAAATTTCTCCGGCGGCGCCTGTCGGCACCGCCGGACATCCTCCACTCTTAAGTAAACCAGTTTTTTTCTCTGAAATTCCGAAGCAAAATTCATAATTTTGCTAAAATTTTGATGAAATTTCTTTAACAAAATTGAGTCAAAATTCAAAAATTTTTCTCGGCGACGCCTATCGGCACCGCCGACCCCCACCCTCCCTAAAAGTAAAGCAGAATCTCAAAAAAGAATGATGATGATAAAATTAAAGTTAAAGACAATGAAGAAGATATTTTTGAATAAAAACAATAATTTTTTGTTTTACCATTGAACATTACAAAAAAAAAAAATCTCCCTTGAAAAGTCGCGGCTAGTCTGGTCCCGGTCAAGGTTTTTTTGGTCCGGGTAAGTCCCGGTCCCGCTCAACCCTTGTAATAATTATTGCATATCGGAGTGAAGCACAAATAAGATAGAAAACCACTTTTTTTTATTCGATTAGTGCAAAAATTTCCCTTGAAAAAATTTCGGATTTCGGGTTTCGGATTCCGGAAAAATTTCGGGATTTTCGTGAATTCGGATTTCGGATTTAAAATCCTTTCGGATTTTTGGTTTTCCGGAATTTCGGAATTCGGATTTCGGATTTTATTTTCCGATTTTGCCCAGCCCTGATATACAGTCAAATAAATGCAATTCCATTGTTGAAACGTTTCAATTGTTTATTCCAACATGCGTTGATCCGGACAAAATTTATTGCTTTGGTAATTTTTTTTATGTTATATTTAAACTGCTGCGCATTTTATGCCAAAAGAGCTCTTTATTAAACAATTAATTCTAATAATATAAACAATTTTAAGAAATTCTCTGGCGTCAATCAGGCGTTCAGATTTGATCATGAAGTTCAATAAATGTTTACGTTTAAAAAGCTCTTGGTAATTTTTAAATTGTTCTCAATAACATTGAAGTAAAAATTTTTTACAAGGACAGATAATTACGTTTATTTTAAGAAATAAAATTTATAAAAAATTTAATTTTCTTTTTTCTTAAATACATTGAGTGTAAACAATTAAACAAAAATCTTGATAAGTGATTTTTTTAATTCGTAATTAATTTAATTTAAAAAATTTTATTTGTGTAAATCGGATTTTTTTTGTTAGTTTATTTCAAATATGGCGATTTGTAAATCACATATTATTGAGAGAACACTTCTATTTAACAGCTTTAATTGTAAATCATGCACTTACAAATGAGTCAGAGTCAGAAGCAAAGTCAAAGAGAAGCGAAAGCAATGTGCCGTATTAAGCTTTATTGAATAAAAAAACTAGTGGAGACGCGGGCATGCATGGCGTGTGACCGGGAACGCTGTCTCTAGCGGTTTTGTGGAATTTTGCAAAAAAAAATTTTTTGAAAAATTTGAAAAAATTCTTTCATTTTTTTTGAGCAATGCATAAGGCAGCCTGCCTTTCAATAGACTTTTGTTGGAATGTCAGACATTTTTCAGACTAATGCGCAAGTAATGCCAGACTCTGCTCCCAAAAAAGGTCAGATAAAGTTTTAGAGAATGTTAAAGAGACTTGGTGGGAGAAATTAGGGAGAAAAGGGTAGAGATTTTAGACAAAGAGATTTTTACAACAGAGATTTTAGTCGAGATTTTATCAGAGATTTTAGGTTCAAAATAACGAAGTGACTTTAGGCTTTCTAAGAAACATAACATTAGCCAAATCCGATCAGCCTGAGAAAAGAAGTTCACTTTTTGCTCCGTGAGCATTTGCCGGTGACCCATGGGTGGGCTGTAGTTTGACGCCAAACCTATCTACTAAGGCAATTGTTGTCCGATTAAAACCAAATTTTGCACAAAGTTTAAAAACAATATGGCACACAAAAGTATATTCTAGATATTTTTTTCCTTTAGTTTTGCACAAATGATGGCTGGTCAACCATTTTCCCCCAGCCAAATTTGCTAGTTTTTTTACTAAAAAGCTGTTAATTTTGTCAGTTTTTGCCCGATTGTAACCAAACTTAACAAATGGTAGTAAACAATGTGTGCTATCGAAATATCAAAAAGAGTTTACTCGATTCCGTGTTTAACAGGTCAAGTCATGCATTAATCAACTTAGGCCGAAAATTGGTAAAAAGATTTTGTATTTTTTGCATTTAGGTACGCAAACTATACGTCGTTCGAATCAGCTTTAAACGCTGATTCCAACAAAACAAAGTTTGCTCGTTTTGGTTGAAAACAGGCGAAGTTATGAAACTATAATTACTTGATCAATTTTGGTCAAATATGTCAAAAATCAGCTGCTGCTATTTCCACTTTTGAATTTGTGGGGAGAAGAAAACGGGGAATTTTCTTCCTAGCTTTTGTAGAAGTGACTTTAGGCTTTCTAAAAAACATAAATTTAGCCAAATCCGACCATTCTGAGAAAAGAAGTTCACTTTTAGCTCCGTGATCTTTTGCCAGTGACCTATGGTTGGGGGTATGGGTTCATGCCCATTTTTTGAGACTTTTAGTTTCTTTATTCATTTGACAGAATAAGTACTCACACTTCGCACCACGTGAAGGTAGTCTCTTTAGCGAAGCACCCCCCCCCCCCCCTCCCTCCTTTTCTTAAATTTAAGACACAATTTGTAAATTGTTGTTAGCAGCATTGCATGTATTGTATATGTCTTGCATTGTTTTTTGCAACAAATGTAATTGATATATTGCAAGCAAATTTAAAACACTTTAATAAAGAAACTTTCGAATAAGTATATATCAAACAAACAAACACAAAAATGCAGGTTACTAAATCCTTTGGCTATAGTCATGTTCTTAGAAACAACTATATAAAAAAAAAGGCCGTAGCCAGGATTAGTAACCGGGCTTTAACAATATGGAAAAATAACGCAGCCAATCAAGAAAAGAACAAATTTGATATATAAACAAACAATTAACAAAATGTCATCTCAAATTAGGAGTGATCAAACGCTGGTGGAATAGTTTCATCAAAATGTTCAATGTACACACTCCCTTCAGAAGGTTGTGCGCCGCGTGGTGGCTTAACATATTTTTATTTGACAGTCAACTGAATAAGCTTAGATACCAAGACAATGGTCTCAAAGTGGTTGAGCCCATTATACCACAGCACAATCGGGTTGATCACTTGGCGTTCGAACAGCTCCCCCAAGCCGTTGTTACTACGCAGGGTGAACTGCTGAAGGTCTTCGAGCACCATGTTGTTTTGAGTTCGCTACAAACGTATAAGGTCCGATGTGAAGTAAGAAACGGATTATACCCGAGCTATTCCATCAGGAAAGTAGACGTCAATGATTTGCGAGTATTGGTTGCTGTCATTCCATTGCGCGCCATGTGCTTGTAACTGGTCACGTGTTGCGTTGGGGTGGACAATGGCAAAAGGACGGCGGAGCAGAATTGCGACCATATACGCATCGTCCAATTGTGCCCATCCACCATTTTTGCGGAACGGCATTGCAATGTAGTTGGCGTATGCCTCCAAGTTTTGGTCAAACCACTGCGGATTCTCAACGTCCAGGAGTGCAAGTTGAAGATGTTCAAGGAATGCATTGTGGCTCGCATACTGTAGCCTGGGGAAGTAGTTGCTGTTTTGAAGAATCGAAGTAAGTTGACGTGAAACGGCAATGCGGAGCAAGTCGGAGATCGTTTCGCTGTCAGAGTCAAACAACGAAATGGCGATTGCGCTTAAAGAAGCAAGCATTGTTTGCGTAAAACATCCATCTTCTTTACCGGTAGAAGCAGTCGCCTAATCCAACGTTGTTGACGCAGCGGGCGGTGTTTTGTTGCTGAACAGAAGCGGATGGAGAGCAGAGTGGCATATTACATTCTGAGGCAAGTGGCAATGAATTGCGTTGAGTGTTTTGGCTGCTACGTGGCGTGGTGGTGCGCGAGCCAACAATTTGCCGCTTTGCCTATGGAATAAACGTTTGGCGAATGTGTGTTATTTCTGCGGACTTTATTAGCAAGCTCTTTGTACAACAAAAAGTCTTCGTTACCAAAAAGTATAAATTAAACAATAAATACAATAAAAATTGGCAACATCTCCAGTATAAAAACATTACCTTTAAAATTATTATTTCATAATAAATAAAAATTAAAAATATCTCTTGGACTTTATAAATAATTCATCATCTTAGCTAAATATATAAATCCAACAGCACACTTATGCAAGTTAAAATCTGTAAACAGGAGCTTGCCAGCTCCAATGAATAATAATAACAGAAATAAATTCTATTACCGGTCGTCTTAAAATAAAAGAAACGATATTATCGATATTTATTCTTATTATTGTAAAAAAATGAATTAAAAAAGTTTTAAAAATAATGAGTAACTTTACAAAAAATGTTTATATTGAAAAAATGGGTCTGCCAAAAAAATACAATAAAAATTATTAAACAAATTGATGGAATTAGAGTAAGTTTGATGATATCTTACAACCTAAAAATATATATCAATTAACAAGCGCCAAACTCATTTGACTGTTAACAATTTAACCTAGTCAATTGATGAAACTTTACTTTAAAAATTATTAAACGCAAATATTGTGTTTAATGAGATAAAATACAATTTTTAAATTAAACTAAGCCACTCAAAACAAGCCCGCCGCGAAGATCGGCCTGATCGCCATACGATCAATTTCTTCGTAAAACGCAGCATAAAAATAATTATCAGTCAATCCAAGAAGATAAACTATTAAGTCTATAACAAACAAATTTTATATATAGATTACCTTTACCTTAGATTATGTAAAAAAAATAAACACTGATCAAATCAAATATGATTAATTGCACAAAAACAAAACACGTTTTACAACCATAACGTTTAAAGATTCTGAAAATATCGTTTTCCTCTGCAATAGTAAGCAAGCCTTTAGGTTGCAGTTTTTGTGTCGTTTTATTAAATCTAAAGTAGAAGAGTTGGTAAGAGTATTTGTTGTTTTCTCCGCATTTAAATTTAGTTCCTTTTCTGTTGCCAATGCGATAACTTTTATAAAATTTCGAGTTTTTTCATTTTTTTGCTTTATTTCAAAATGAAAAACTTACATAAATAAATGAATTAGTGCAAATTAGCTTTAATTTATTGTCTACGGTTACCGTCAGATTCAAAGGTTTATTAATTCAGTCTGTTTTAAAGTCTGTTTTTCTGTGACAATTTTTGTCCGTGTTGAAAAGCAAGATTTCGATGATTTGATACTTTTGACTGTAAAATCAAATATTGTAACTCGTAAAATACATTAAGCTGATGTATTCGTGGCAATTTCAGTTGATCGCTCCAAAAATTAAATAAGTTTTTTAATGCCAAAAATAAAGACTCAAGAATTGCAAAACAAATAGCCAACAATTAACCAAAAATATTTGAATCGGGGTTTTAGTGTTTTTACAATAAATAAATATTTTATAATTTTAAATTTACATTGAATTAAAAAATTATTATTAACTCTTTTGACATGGAATTGGTGTTTGATCTTTTTATTGCATTTACTTTTTTATAATTAAAACTTATTAGATTTATTAGATGAGTTGATTTTTTAATATTTAATTAGTATAATTTAGTTATAAACATAAAGTTAAGTGTTTTCACATATTTTATTACTTGCCGTGGAGGTAATTTTTATTAGTTTTGTGTAATATCATTTTTTTTTATATTTGACAAATTTTTTAGGGGAAATTAATCATTTAATAAGCAATATTTTTCAAGCTTTAATGCTCTTATCGTTTTGTAGCTACAGTATCTTTTAATTACTTTATTAATAATTGCAAAAACAAAAAGCCGAAACCAATAAATGAATACAGCGGGATTTCGTTCAGCCTACAATAAAATACAGAATTTTTTTCTAATTTAATTAAAGAAAATGTTTCCTTATAAACATTTACTGAGAGCTTTTCCTTCAAAGATAAATAAGTATATTCAATGATTAAATAGCATATTTAAAACCATATAAATAAAGTTTTAAAAGCTTTAAATATTTTTATTTATAAATTTCTAATGACTTATTATTTAACAATATCATAAAAAAAAATTTAATACGTTTATTGGCCAGGTCCCATAAAGTGTATAAATCGTCGACTTCGAAAATGATGTATCTCGTAAAAATTATAAGATTAAAAATGTAGCATTCAAACGAAAGGTATGATGCGCCATGCTTAAATTTATTGAAATTTTATTTATTATATTTAAGAAATTCTTTTAAATTAAAAAAATAATCTTCATTATTGTTTCTTTATTAAATTCAGTTTTTAGGCAGAGCTAATTAATTATCAATTAATGCTAAGTTTTATTACAAGCTCCAACGACTAAAACATGCTGGTCTTTAATTTCGTATGTATTATTATTTGGTATTTAACTGAATTTTAAAAGTAAATATAATCTTCTTTATAGTTTTGTGTGCTAAATTAATTCATATTGGCTATATTCAAATTCAAAAATGGCGGACAGCGTTTAATGAGTTATTATTTCTTTTAATTTGTAATGTCAACACAAAATAATTAGCATTTTTAAAACATTTTTATTTTATTTTATTTTATTAACTGAAATGCATTTTTTGTTTAACATTAAATTTCAAAATCTTTTTTTTTGTTAATTATCCGATAAATTTACCTATTAAATAGCAGTTGTTTGTTGCTTTTTTTATAAAACCACGCCTATAATTAAGAAAATCTTCAAAACAAACATTTAACAATCTTTTAAATGAAAAAACTCTGCTCTATGATAAAGGTTTGTAGTTTTAAGATTCTTTAATTCTTCTTGGTTAAATGTTTTCCTTGAGAGCGTTATGCTGTCAGCACATTTTTGTTGGCATTTTAACTTTCCGTTTTGAAGGCACCAAACGAAAAAGTAATTGTATTTTGTTTTTTGCCAACCCGATTGGTATTCTGAGACTATCCCAGGCCAACACATCCCTGCCGCAGTGTCTAAATGTTTCTTAAATTATAGAAACAACATGAAATATAAAGTTTAAAAAGTTACATATAATGTATAAGGTACGGTAGAAAAAATTTACATTAAAATGATTGAAAAAACCCAAAGTCGCTAATAAAACCCATAAAAGTCAAATAAATGTTGAAAAAATACACATTGTAAAAAATAATAAAAAAACCTTTTGAATTATTTTAAGTTAATAGCTATTTAGTACCTAAAGCATTTTTTATATAAAAAAAACTTTTATTTTGGGTAAATTTAGTGTTCTTTGATGAAGGACAATATCTATTTAACTTTTTTGCAATTTTAATTTAATTTAATAGAATAAAAATATCAAGATATAGTTAAAAAAATTTTTGTTTAGACAATATTTTAATATGCCTTTTTATTTTTTAGACAAGATGATTTTGTTGTAGTTAGGTCTGTAATTCATACAATATTTTATAAATTATTTTAAATATTTAAATAAAATCTTGCTCGGAGTTTCCAATTATTTATATATTTATTCATTAAACAATGTTTATGCATTTTAAAACCAAATTCAGTGTCTATTTGTTTCTTTATTTATTAAACGTCTTTATAAGAGTTATGATCTAATGTAGCCAATCTTGATTTTATTTACACGAAAATTTTTGTTTTCAGATACTGTTAAAATAATTTATCGTCTACCAACCCAAAGTTCGTTAATTACGATACCCCAATATTGTGAACAAGATTTTGTATTCTAAAACCAGAGTGTTGTATAAAAACAATTTAGTCATATAAAGTTAAATGAAAAAAAGAATTATCAAAATATAAAAAATCCACCAAATTTCGAAATCGCTAGAATGCCTTAATGAAAAAATGCTGTTGGTTTATTAGGTTTAGTCTTAAAATATCTGGTGAAAAAATGGATTAGACAAAACAATAACAAAATAATGTAAATTAATCTTTATTTATGTAAAAGCTAACGATTTGCAAAAAAAAAAAAAAATTAAAAATCATCTAAAGCAACTTAATAAATCACAAAATAAATAATCAAATGAAATTAGCTCGAATATAAACAAATGCACTATTTTATTTAATCAACACTGAAATTTTTAATGATTGACTTTACTTTTTAATAACTAATTATTTTGTAAAGAACTTTTTATTAAATTAAGTGTTATAATTTTAATACAAAAACGGAGTCCTGGCAAGAATTTGTTTATTGAACAGATTTTGGTCCGTTTATTAACCATGACTTAGCGAATGACCAATTTATGGTCAATCCCCGCGGTACACCCCGAGGAGGTGCATGGTGGAAAACAGGCAAAAAACCATGTACCCCACTCACCGGGAGTTGATGGAAAATTATAAACCCGCTGAGGAGCTACGCTCGTAAATGTGTTAAATAATGAATGAAAATGAAAACTACCACAAATCAATAAACAGATCGGCGGAAACTACAAAACAATTTTAAATTTGCAAAGCGGCAAGCAGAACGTTCCTCAGGGCCCACTGAACCCACATTCTACAAGCGACTCCGCCTTCGCCGATCTGCCCCAATCCTATTTATAAACCTATAATTTTAAATAAAACTAATTTTTTCACATTAATTAGATTAGTTAACTACAAAATTTTAACAATTTAAATGTGAAGATTATTGATTTATTTAATTTGGACATCAACGACCATCTAAAAGCCGGCACAAACAGAGACGCCTTGTATTGCGCATACCAACAAGTAATTTAGTAGTATTCCAAAAATCAAATTAATATTTACTAATGAAAAAAATTCGATGAAAATGGGTTTGACATTCTAAGTAAAGATTTGCTCAAACGCTTATTGCTTGCGACAACAAATCGTATTGTTGACATAAATAATTCGCTCATTTTGGAACGCTTTACTTCATCATGCGTTGATTATTATTCTGTTGACAAGCCGCTTAATGAAAACCCTATGGCAGTTAATGCTGCAGAATTTGATGTTGCTCAATTAAATTTGATGAACCCATTAGGTATGCCACACCATCATTTACGTTTGAAAGTGGGTTCAATAGTTGTTTTACTTATTAACCTAAACACAAACAAAGGTCTGTAATGGAACACGTTTAATTGTAAAAAAATTGACGCCAAATTTGATTGAGGCTGAGGCCATTACGGGTGGTTCGTCACGTAGTGGTATCACACTTGGTATTCCCCGTCACCGGAGTACATATAAAGACAAACGTCCCGAAGGGATTTGGTTTGAACGTTTTCAATTTCCTGTTCGAATTGCATTCACTATGACTATTGTTAAAGCCCAGGGGCAAACGTGTGAACGTTTGGGTATTGATTTCACTGAAGAACCCTTCTCACATGGACAATTTTATACACTGCTCTTTCACGTGTTACAAGCAGTGAAGGAATTCGTATTTATGCACCAAATAAAAATTTAAACGAAAATGGGGAGCCTTTAATTAGAAATGTTGTGGCGCGTGGTCTTCAATTTAATTAATTTTCAAAACTTATTTTTTTGCTATTCATTGCTGTCTTTCTCGCAGTATACTTAGATCTGGTGAACTATAACAACCAAAAAAACGTTATAAATTTCCCGATCCCGGGCAAATGAGCTCCTTATAACTGTTTGTGATAAGGTGGCTGGTTGGTTGGAGGTTCATTGACCGTTGGTTGTTATAGGTTTATAAATAGGATTGGGGCAGATCGGCGAAGGCGGAGTCGCTTGTAGAATGTGGGTTCAGTGGGCCCTGAGGAACGTTCTGCTTGCCGCTTTGCAAATTTAAAATTGTTTTGTAGTTTCCGCCGATCTGTTTATTGATTTGTGGTAGTTTTCATTTTCATTCATTATTTAACACATTTACGAGCGTAGCTCCTCAGCGGGTTTATAATTTTCCATCAACTCCCGGTGAGTGGGGTACATGGTTTTTTGCCTGTTTTCCACCATGCACCTCCTCGTGGTGTACCCTGGGGATTGACCAACTGTGCGTATGGAGTACTGTAGTACAATATTTTTGGCCGTATAAATCCCGATTTTTCACTGAAATACAAGTTTTTCTGTTTCTTACTTATTAATAAAAGCTTAAAAACTTATTATAATGATTTGTTAAGCAAAAAAATAGTGTAAATTTTACAATAATTGATTTGGAAGATATAGATTTCAGGTCATTTAAAATTAAATTTTCTTTAAAATTCTAAATGCACAGGGCAGATCCATAAAAGACAATAAAGGGCAATTAAAATATTTAATAAAATTGTTTATATTTTTTCCCAGCGTCGAAAATGTCTGTTTCATATTCATACATTCATTTAAAGCCTTATCGAACTATGTATAAGTAAATAAGAAAATAAATACATGTTTTATTCTTTAATACATCATATAACACGATACAATCAAAAAATGGCGAGACGTGGACTCCATTCCATCGATACTTTTATTGATTTATTCAGTTTCTGAATTTAAATTTCATTTTTCATTACATTTAATTGTTCTTCATTTTTGTTTTTAATCATATTTGTTATTTTAATTTTAATTACTTTATTTTTAAATCTTAGCTCTGCAATCACGGCAATAATTAATTTTTATATATCTTGGCTACAATTCATTTAGCATAATTTGTTTTTAATAATTTACCGTTCACATTTGGTTCCTTTATTTAAGTTTTTAAGCTATTTAATAAAGACAATTTAACTGTGGCATTTGAAGCAAATTAGGGTTAATTGTTAATTATTAATTTATTTTTTCGTGAATTAATTTAAATAAATCAAATTAAGGACAAATAGAGGCATAATTGTGAGGCGTTCAATCGCCGCCGCTATGGCATGCGGATTGTTCTGCTCCGAGGGCAAAATGGCATTGTAAACAAGCGCTGTAAGGATGGCGATTGCACTTGAAGACCAACCGCAACATTCAGATACGATTGATAGATTTTTATGATAAAATTGTTAACTAAATTTTTAGATAAGAAATTTTAGCTTTTGATAATTTACACGAGATTCTCTCACGGAGTGCATAATTTCTACTTTTTGTTTAAATATTATTATATTTTTTTATCTCAGCAAGCTTTATGATAGGAACTGCTTCGATTTTGACATTTTTGTTAACGGAAGATATCAACTACGAGTTTTATCAAATAATTTAATCGATTCCTGAGCGCGTATTATATTGTTTTTTGAAAATGAACTTTTTAAATGATTTAATTGTTTTAACCTGCATAAATATCGGTGTTATAAATCAGTTTTTCCTTAATTTCATTTTATGTTATGTCTTTTGGTAGGGACATTAAATGGCTATATAAAAAACACGAATTGAATACATGGACTTGTTAAACGTGAGACAATAATTATTTATGAATTTTATTTTTACGAGTTTATATTTTTTTTGTCTTTAAACTATTTTTTTATTTTTAATGAGTTTGCCTTAAATACTTTTTTTAATGATTTATAGTTGAATTTGAATAATTTTATTTATTTATTTTTATAATTCTGCCTGTTTTGGAGTTTTTATTGATTATTTTTATTTGTTTAATAATTACATTGATACTTTTTATTTACAAAGTTTTGTTGATAGTTTTATTCTATTCAGTTTATTGTCTTAATTTATTCCTGACCGTATTCCCTTTCAAATTGTCTTTCCTATTTCTCGCGTCATTTTTTGATATCTTTTATTCACTCAGTTTCCATCGCTTTATTTATATATATATATATTTTTTCTTTTCAATATTATTATTTTTTTTAATTTTAAGTTATTATTAATTTTTCCTTTATCTAGATGAAATTGGTAGTAGCAACCTAAAATAGTAGTTTTGTAATTTTGAGTTTTAGCGATCTCTGTTCTTTTACCTTTAAGTGAATATGTAATATATATCTTTGGTTGAATAATTTAGCGTCTTTGACTTTTCAAAATTCAATATATTTTTTTAAGTTTTAGTTTTTTTTTATTTATATTTGGAATTCCACTAAATATTGAAAATTCTTTTCAATATTTTTAAAAACATTAGATAAAATTTGGCGACATATTTAGATCGATTTTTGAAATAAATAACTTATTTAAATTTTCTTTGTGAAATTTTATGAATTACTTCTGGCAGTTTCTTCTTTAATGCAAAGGTTTTTAGATACTCAGAATCTTTACTTTATTTAATACAGTAAAATAAATTATGGTAAATTTTAATTTTTGTTTATTTTTGTTTTTTGAAGATTAAGATTAAATTTTAGAAAGAATTAAACCATCCTCTGCACTGGTCACACCTTGCATTTGAGAAAAATTCTTCATCTATTTTTTGTTGTGAAATAGGTTTGTTTAAAATTTTAGAGAAGTTTTAATCAAAAAACTTTGTTCTTAGCTTCGAATATATCATTTGTATTAATATATTAAAAATATTTACTATGTGTGTTGATTCTGAAACTATTTTATCCGTTTAGTTCATCGTTTATATATATATATATAATTTTAAACGAATAACATATATATTATCAACCTTTTGAATACTATGCTCATTATTATTATTTAATTTAGTTTATTGATACTTTTTTATTTATTGTTACAAATTTATGGCAAATTAAAAAATTTGAATAAATCTTTAGAATGTAAAGTAAAAGATCCAAATTGTGTTAAAAAAACATTTTATTTCAACTTACTTTGACGCTGAAAATTTATTTAAATAATGTGGTTTTTCAAAGGTTCTGTCACGATTAAATATAATATTCATTAATGTATGCTGTTTTAAAATAAATTTGGAAATAATAATTGATTTTGCTTGAGATAACTAATTAGGAAATGATTTTTCGCCGGATCATGCCGCGTCTCCAGAAAAAATTTGTTGTAAAAAACAAAACAATTTAACCAATTTTTCTCCAGAATACGAAATTTTAAAAAACCAAAAGGTTTTGCTTTGCAATTAATTGTTACAAAGATATTTAGTGTATATTTTTGCAATCTCATTTCTCTGCTTATGAAATATATTTATTTGAGATTTCGATTTTAAAAAATAATAAAATTTAAATGCACTTAAGCACTTCACTCAGTATATACTTATCGTTTACCCGATCCCAAGATTACCTTAATTTATTTTTGATGTAAATATTTACATGATAATTAAAGGTATTTTCATTTATTTGTGTTTATTTTGAAGCACTTTAACTTTTTTAAGTACACGTTTGAATAATTTTTTTTTAATATAACATTTTATTTGGTTTCTCTTCTTATTAGAATATATTCATATTTCAGCTTATTTCAATATACGCAAATTAAATTTTAAAAGGAATAAACATAATTAGAACTTTATCCTGAATAAAAATTAAGGCCTGCTGAATGATCGGAAGATTGACGTTACATCGGTCGTGCTTATTGTAATTTAAAATTCTAATAATATTAATTTTGTCAATTTAATAAGTTTCTTTAAACAGGTAAAAAAGCTAATTTTATATTGATTTTTACGCATAGTTTAAGATTATTTCGATAAAAATTACATTTAATTTGATTTTTATAATGTTAAAATATTGCGTTCCTTCAATCCGGCGTGATTAATCAATGATTTTTGTTCCATATTTTCCAATTTCAAATAAATACAAAATTTACTTCCGCTAGATTTTGTTACATACAAGTTCAATTTTCAGTTTAAACCATTGTACCAGTTGGCGTAATTCTTTAGCACCTGCCCGCTGTCGTTTTGGACGCACAGCGGCGGCAGGAGACAAGTAAATTAGTGTTGTGGTTAACTCCCAAAAAGAAATTTTACTTTATTTATACAAAAATTTATTAAAAATTACATTAATTTTAAAATTATTATTTAAGCTGCTTTTTAGATAAACGGAAATTAAATTGCTTATTCAAACACTAGAAATAGAATGTTTAGAAATAAAAACTTTACTTGCCGGTAAAGATAATATCATTTATTAATCTTTATTAATTCTCTTTAGTTAGTTTATATTGCAAATTTATTCACCTCATTATAATTTTTACTGCTTATTTTTTATCGATGAATTTTGTGTCGTCATTTTTTTGCAATATTCCAAAATTAATATTTTGAAGTCTTGTGGGGAACGAGAAACAAAATATATAAAATCATTTGAATTTTTTAAACCGGTTAGTCTTTACATTAATATTATAATAAAAAAGAGCTAACAATTTAAAGCAATAAGATGCATGAAATTTGGTCATTAATTTGTTTTTTTATACGTGACTTTGCTAGTTTTGATTTTATTTCTTACTTACATTGTAAGTTATATTAATTATTTAAACAATTATATAGATAATCCCTTTAAATAATATTATTAAGTCTTACTGAACCTGGGTAGCAACCCGTCGTGATAAGCAGTATTTACGCCTTTTTTGTTGTGCCTCCTTCTCTGCTTCCTCGAGTATCTTCTCTGCATCCTTGATTCATTTATATTTAAATTTTTAAGATTTTAGTGCATGCTTTTTGAAATAAAAAATTTAATGAGTCATTCTTTAACTTGATTTGTTTTTGTATTAAATTTTTAAGTTTATAAAAACCCTCAGAATGATTTTTAATTATACAGAAATATGAATATTTTCTATTTATTTAGTTAAATAAGCTGAACTAGACGTTATCATAATAAAGGCTCTGGCGCTTCGCTTCGCTACAAATTTTAGATTAACTTGTTTTAAATGATCTAATATTTTTTGATAATTTCATTAATTCATTATTGTTTGACAATAATTCACTTTGTTCATTTATTTGTATCGATCATATGCCATAGGAAAAGCCATTTATAACGTTTTAAGAGGCTCCGGATTTATTCATTTTAATATATTTAAAAATAAACATTTTTGGAAGATTTGCTAGTTAGCTTAGCTGTTCTGTCTCCTTACTTATTATTGTAATTAAATTGCAAGTTTTTGTGTTGCAATATTTTATTCATGCTATGGAGGATTGCCTTCGGTTTATTGCGACTTTTCTATTTTAATAAAAGATTAATTATTATTAGCAGTTGTTTATTTTTTTACTTATACTTGCACAAATTTGCTTGGGATAGGCTCCGTCTTCCGTGACCCACGGCACTTTTGCCTCAACACGAGTTGTGATTGATTTGCTGTCATAATTATTGCTCTTTTATGCTTTATTATTTTCAATGATTATTATGAATATAGATCGTATCATTGCATGTGTACTATCTTTTGTTTCATATTGATATATAATAAAATTTTATTATATTTAAGATTGAATTGTTTTGTTAATATTAAAATCAATAGATTTTTTTGTTTTTGATTTTGTTAAATTTTTTTCAAATTCAATCGGCGCGATGTCCTTTTATAATTTTATATTTTAAAATTATTTCGTTTTAGTCATGTTTTTTTTAATTATTATACTTTTTATCATATACAAGCGCAACTTTTTATTTGGTTTCATAAATAGCAACTAACATATACCTATTAACTTCTATAACGGCGCAGTTTAAATTTATTAAAGTATTCTTATAAACTTGTATTTTTTAAATACGAGTGCCCTAGATTACTCTAACCGACTGACTCTCTCCTTTTAGCACACTATTTCTTCAAAAAATAAAATGTTCAAAAAAGTAACTAAAAAATTATTAGATGGGGTGCGTTGATGACCAAATTACTCTAACCGACTGACTCTCTCCTTTTAGCACACTATTTCTTCAAAAAATAAAATGTTCAAAAAAGTAACTAAAAAATTATTAGATGGGGTGCGTTGATGACCAAATTACTCTAACCGACTGACTCTCTCCTTTTAGCACACTATTTCTTCAAAAAATAAAATGTTCAAAAAAGTAACTAAAAATTATTAGATGGGGTGCGTTGATGACCAAATTACTCTAACCGTCTGACTCTCTCTTTTTAGCACACTATTTCTTCAAAAAATAAAATGTTCAAAAAAGTAAACTAAAAAATTATTAGATGGGGTGCGTTGATGACCAAATTACTCTAACCGTCTGACTCTCTCTTTTTAGCACACTAATTCTTTAAAAAATAAAATGTTTAAAAAAGTAACTAAAAAATTATTAGATGGGGTGCGTTGATGACCAAATTACTCTAACTGTCTGACTCTCTCCTTTTAGCACACTATTTCTTCAAAAAATAAAATGTTCAAAAAAGTAACTAAAAAATTATTAGATTGGGTGCGTTGATGACCAAATTACTCTAACCGTCCGACTCTCTCTTTTTAGCACACTATTTCTTCAAAAAATAAAATGTTTAAAAAAGTAACTAAAAAATTATTAGATGGGGTGCGTTGATGACCAAATTACTCTAACCGACTGACTCTCTCCTTTTAGCACACTATTTCTTCAAAAAATAAATGTTCAAAAAAGTAACTAAAAAATTATTAGATGGGGTGCGTTGATGACCAAATTACTCTAACCGCCTGACTCTCTCTTTTTAGCACACTATTTCTTCAAAAAATAAAATGTTCAAAAAAGTAACTAAAAAATTATTAGATGGGGTGCGTTGATGACCAAATTACTCTAACCGTCTGACTCTCTCTTTTTAGCACACTATTTCTTCAAAAAATAAAATGTTTAAAAAAGTAACTAAAAAATTATTAGATGGGGTGCGTTGATGACCAAATTACTCTAACCGACTGACTCTCTCCTTTTAGCACACTATTTCTTCAAAAAATAAAATGTTCAAAAAAGTAACTAAAAAATTATTAGATGGGGTGCGTTGATGACCAAATTACTCTAACCGTCTGACTCTCTCTTTTTAGCACACTATTTCTTCAAAAAATAAAATGTTTAAAAAAGTAACTAAAAAAGGGTGCGTTGATGACCAAATTACTCTAACCGACTGACTCTCTCCTTTTAGCACACTATTTCTTCAAAAAATAAAATGTTCAAAAAAGTAACTAAAAAATTATTAGATTGGGTGCGTTGATGACCAAATTACTCTAACCGTCCGACTCTCTCTTTTTAGCACACTATTTCTTCAAAAAATAAAATGTTCAAAAAAGTAAACTAAAAAATTAACCAAATTACTCTAACCGTCTGACTCTCTCTTTTTAGCACACTAATTCTTTAAAAAATAAAATGTTTAAAAAAGTAACTAAAAAATTATTAGATGGGGTGCGTTGATGACCAAATTACTCTAACCGTCTGACTCTCTCCTTTTAGCACACTATTTCTTCAAAAAATAAAATGTTCAAAAAAGTAACTAAAAATTATTAGATGGGGTGCGTTGATGACCAAATTACTCTAACCGTCTGACTCTCTCTTTTCAGCACACTATTTCATCAAAAAATAAAATGTTCAAAAAAGTAACTAAAAAATTAATAATGGGGTGCGTTGGTGACCAAATTACTCTAACCGACTGACTCTCTCCTTTTAGCACACTATTTCTTCAAAAAATAAAATGTTCAAAAAAGTAACTAAAAAATTATTAGATGGGGTGCGTTGATGACCAAATTACTCTAACCGACTGACTCTCTCCTTTTAGCACACTATTTCTTCAAAAAATAAAATGTTCAAAAAAGTAACTAAAAATTATTAGATGGGGTGCGTTATGACCAAATTACTCTAACCGACTGACTCTCTCCTTTTAGCACACTATTTCTTCAAAAAATAAAATGTTCAAAAAAGTAACTAAAAATTATTAGATGGGGTGCGTTGATGACCAAATTACTCTAACCGTCTGACTCTCTCTTTTTAGCACACTATTTCTTCAAAAAATAAAATGTTCAAAAAAGTAACTAAAAAAATTATTAGATGGGGTGCGTTGATGACCAAATTACTCTAACCGACTGACTCTCTCCTTTTAGCACACTATTTCTTCAAAAAATAAAATGTTCAAAAAAGTAACTAAAAAATTATTAGATGGGGTGCGTTGATGACCAAATTACTCTAACCGACTGACTCTCTCCTTTTAGCACACTATTTCTTCAAAAAATAAAATGTTCAAAAAAGTAACTAAAAAATTATTAGATGGGGTGCGTTGATGACCAAATTACTCTAACCGACTGACTCTCTCCTTTTAGCACACTATTTCTTCAAAAAATAAAATGTTCAAAAAAGTAACTAAAAATTATTAGATGGGGTGCGTTGATGACCAAATTACTCTAACCGTCTGACTCTCTCTTTTTAGCACACTATTTCTTCAAAAAATAAAATGTTCAAAAAAGTAAACTAAAAAATTATTAGATGGGGTGCGTTGATGACCAAATTACTCTAACCGTCTGACTCTCTCTTTTTAGCACACTAATTCTTTAAAAAATAAAATGTTTAAAAAAGTAACTAAAAAATTATTTGATGGGGTGCGTTGATGACCAAATTACTCTAACCGTCTGACTCTCTCCTTTTAGCACACTATTTCTTCAAAAAATAAAATGTTCAAAAAAGTAACTAAAAAATTATTAGATGGTGTGCGTTGATGACCAAATTACTATAACCGTCTGACTCTCTCTTTTTAGCACACTATTTCTTCAAAAAATAAAATGTTCAAAAAAGTAACTAAAAAATTATTAGATGGGGTGCGTTGATGACCAAATTACTCTAACCGTCTGACTCTCTCTTTTTAGCACACTATTTCTTCAAAAAATAAAATGTTTAAAAAAGTAACTAAAAAATTATTAGATGGGGTGCGTTGATGACCAAATTACTCTAACCGACTGACTCTCTCCTTTTAGCACACTATTTCTTCAAAAAATAAAATGTTCAAAAAAGTAACAAATTTATTAAAAACAAAAATTTAAAGTGTTATTAAAATCAAGTAAAATAAATATATTAATGGGCGATTTGACCCACTCATATATAAATAATAATTAATTCATTTCTCCTTTAAAATAAGTCACAGCAATGATGAGGAAATTTGGGAAACAAAAAATCAAGTAATTACGGAAATTATAATTGTACATAATTCATTACGATGAAATGCAAATAATTATTAAAAAAAGAAACTCAACAGCAATTTCAAATATAAATTAATACAACCCTGTTAATGCATTTAACAAATTGGATCCATTGCTTACTGCTACGCCATCGTGCAAACCATGCCTCCGAGCAAAATTTAAGATAAAATAACTATCCATGCTATACTTCAACGTTTACACTAAATACATATAAAGGGTATTATTAAAATTAAAAAAACGCTTTATCAATTCTTGGAACTTATTGGCAAGTTTTTATGATGGCTGATCAAGGAGTTTATGTGTCTATAATCTTTTGAAAAGGTGGAAAAACATTATCATATGTACAATTACCACTGTGATTTATTTAATTAAAGATTGAAATATATTATCTGTGACAGTTCAGGTAAACACATATAATGTATGAAAATCTTCGTTTCAAAAATAATGAGGAAAGACGATTAATTCAGTACAAAAAATTCAGGCCTTTTAGTTTTCCTTAAATTTTGCCAAGTTAGAGGAATATTATTTTTAAAAAATCAATAAAACGGAAAACCAAAAAATCATAATCCAAGCATGTCGAGGCAGAGGATTGGATTTAGGGTTCGTCTGGGTCTCTTTGCCGTAGAATGTGGATAAATAATAAAGCCAAAATAATATTTTTAATTAAAAAAACAACTCTGGAAAAAGGTACTGATGATTCAAAAAATATTTTAAAACTTTAATTTTCTCGTTAAAAATAAAAAATAAAATTACATTAAACAAAACAAATTATATTAATCTATATTTAAATATTTACTAAAAAAAATATAAAGCATAATTTTAACGCGGAGCGGCCAAGAATTGCACAAAATTTCATTTAATACAGGGCTTGGCAACTATTCACATTGTGACCGATTCCATTTAGAAGAAAATGAATGAATTTAAAGTCCTAGAAAAATACTGATTAAAATATATATGCGACAGTATGTTTTTCCCAATAAATCAATGATGAAAGTTATTGAATTAATAAAACAATTTTAACAATTACGGCAGTCCACGAGGCTGACCACACACTTGCATTGGCTGCATTTGAATTTAGCCACAAGCAGTCATCTCAAGCGCCATTCATGGCGGAGGAGCACGTGTAATCAATTTACAAAAAAATGGTATGCCTTTTTATTGATAACATATTAATACATATAACAATGATCGCAAGAAGATTATCAATAAAAAATAATTTCAATTTATTATATACAAAGCATTAAAAATGAGCAATAACTAATAAAAAATCTTATTAATGATTGAGATCCCCTATTTTTAATAAATGAAATGCAACTATTTCTCTACAGAACAAGAAACAATCATCAATCAAGGAAGGAAGGAAAGTGGTATCCCACAAGAAAGAGATATGAAAGATATGAAAAAAATTGTGTAATTTTCAAAAGACAAATTAAAAATGGATTAATTAAAATATACTTAACAATAATAAATAAGAAACCGGTTTGATAAATTCGATCGGTTGTTTCAAAATGATTTTTTCTGCTATTGTATTATATTCTTAAACTGAATACATAAATAACGCTAAATCAATTGGAGCTTCTAAGAAGAATGAATAATAAAATCAAAATATAAAACATAATGCTAAAGAACTTATTTTGACTTATAACGAAAAAAATTTATATAATATTAAAAGTTCAATTAAAAAAGAATCGATTGCCTATTATTAATTTGTAATAAACATGAGTGAAAACTTTTTATTTTGTTTTATTATTTTTATCAATAAAATTATCATGTTGGCTTTGTATTTATTATATTTTTATTTTGGTTGCATTCCTGAAAATATACAAAATCAATTATCTGTTCCTGTTTAAAGTTATTTTTCTTATAAAATTTGAATTATTTTATAAAGGGCAGATCAAATTACACATTTTTGCCATTTTTTTATAGGCTTTCTGTATTTGAAACTCTCGACATCAGCTCTATGCATTTTTGTAGAATGACATTTAATTATTATTCTTGACCTTTACTTATATAAAAATTATTTGATTGTTAGCAATTTATATATGTTTTTAGTGTTTAACTAATTGTCTGGCCCCCGCTGTTTGGCCTTACGAATTCAATATCCTGATGTTTGCGTCGAAAAGTACTTGGTACTGTTATTTAATAGCATTATAAAAATAAATCGCTTTTAAGTTTTTAAACCTGATTTGGACTTTTCCGGTCGGCATAGAAAAACGAAGGTGTTTGTTTTTTATGTTACAAAAGATTTGGTTGTTATTATTTCAATTAAGTACCAAACCATACTGGCTATATTATTAATTCCATTTTTTATTGAAAATAAATTTAATAATTTCATTTTTAATTATTCAAATTTAGAAAGAAACTAAAACAATTTATAATTGTTACAAATTTAATGCATTTATTTTTTATTTGTATCTTTAATTTTCTTCCGTATCACCAAAAGGGCAATTCTTTGATGGTTGGTACCCGGCATTTTCGTCGTTGCAACTTTTTAATTAATGCATTTTGATAATATCATCATGTATGATCAGCATTTATATATGGATTTTGATTATTGGTCAATATTTTGTTTTTTTTCTGAGTTTTTTTTGTTTATTTAATATGATAATAATACATCGTATTAATCAGATTGAACGCATTAAGCCTTTGCGGCGCAATAAAAAGATGCCCTGGCACTTTACTTTGCCATTCGGAAATGGGTGCATTTAAAATAGTTGCGTTCGGTACGTTGGTTTTACAATAATTTTTCAAAGGCAGGATGGTTGCTGTGATTAGGCCGTCAGCCGAATAGCAACATTTTTTATAATCGCATTTCAAAATTTTATTAATAATAAATATTGTTTTTAAATCATGTTAATTTCACACAACTTCATTCTAATTTTAAGAACACGCTTATTGTACTTGTAAAATAGCTTCTTTTTTTTCTTTAAGGTACTTTTTCCAAAATAAACAAATAAATAAATCTTTAGCATTTATTTTAATATGGTTTTTTCTTTTATAAAGATTTTAACGAATTAAAACCAAATATTAATTATTATTATTATTAATCATGAAAAATAATTAAAATCAAAATAAAATTGATTTAAAAAAATAAAATAGATATTAAACAAAGATAAAAAAAATAATCATTATCCCAAATAATTAAGAAAATATATTAATATTAAAAACCTGTCATGTATAATCAAATATTGCGTAATGTCAATCAATGCAAATCATGTAAATAAATTCGAATTTTGGGGGTTGTACCAATCGGTCGGCTAAAATAGGTACACGAATGGCAAAGAGTGGGGTAGCATGCGCTATATAGGGGTCGCATGACCATGAAGTTTTACCCACCAGCTCGAAATCAAATCAAGGTATTTTTTATTGTCCCGACCAAAAACCCAGTCCAAGATCTCTAGGCCTTCAGTTAGATAGGGTAGGTTATGCGCATCTTACCAAACAAAAATTCTAAATAAATTTTATATCATTTTTTTATATTTAAAATGAGACAAACTTTACGGACGCCCCTCCCGAAATAAAATAAGGCAGGTGCTCCGCGGTTATCCGCGGTTAACCGCATTATTTAAAAATCAATAAAGTTTTCCAAATTTCAAAAATTTTTCAGATCGTGATGTGGCGTCTTTCTAAAATTAATCAAAATTGATGTGTATTGAACCTAATAAGTGATTTTTATCAGATTTTGTCAATGAATAAAATTTTGAAATCTCTTTCTAACATTTTCATGATTAAAATCTAACAAAGCGCGACCGATCAGAGTAATATTTTCTGTTTTTTGCGCATTAGTTTCCTAAAATATTTTTAAGAGTGGGATTGGGGGTTCGGCGGTGCCGATAGGCGCCGCCGACGGAAAAAAATCGAATGTCTAACGCCTTATGCTGAGAAAAATCGTCAAAATTTTAGGTAATGAGTTCTAAAATGCACTAATTATTTATGTAAATACTTAGAATTTAACTTTTTATATCTAAAATTTTTGCAAAAAATTGAAAGAATACTAAAAAGAAGGGATATTAAAATATAAATAAAAAATAAAATAATTACAGCGGAAGGGGCTAGAACCTAGACCAATAAGGAGCATATGCCATATGTACCTATTATTTATCAATACATTAAAAATAGATCATTTAAAGTTTTTTAACAAAAAATTCAAAAAATCACAACAAATCGGAAATCAAACAGACACAATCGTGGACACGGGTGCACAATTTACATTTCTCAGCCTCGGGATTTATGCACGCCATTGACAAGTCTTGAAAAAAATTTAAATCAATATGGAAACCAAAGGTTGTTAATATAAAAAAATGAAATAACCAAATAATATTACATTAAATTACAGCGAATAAATTTTTAAATGCGCCAATTAGAATTTTTAAAAATTTAAATGTTCATATAGTAAAATCCCATTAAGGGTTCATCATAATTTCAACTTAATAAAAAAATTGTTTATTAGTTGGTCAGCCGCCAATACAAGTATAGATTTTCTAATTGAGGAAGACGAAAAATTGTCAACTAACCTTCTTTGACCCCTGTTCCAAATGTATTCAAAAGCTACTTTCTTATGGTTCTGCAGATATAAAGTTAAATTTTATGTTATTTCAAAAGTATTTTATTATGTAAAAAATTAAATTGAAATTTTATAATTTTATTTTGAAGAAAAAAATCAGCTATACGAATTTTAATTACACAAAATAAAAATTAAAGCAAATTTTATTTTAAAAAATACATTTAAAAGAGATTTTAACGAAAGAAAATGAAATTGCTTAGTTAGTTAACCGGTTTTTTATTGAGTGTGTGTTACGAGAAGAGAAGCTTAAAAGTTTTACAGAGGGAAGCTGCTAAAGAAAAATAAACACATTATTAATTTAATCATTTCATTTCCAAGTCAATAAGTTGACGACCGCCAATATACTTCTACATAAATAATGCAAAAAGCTAATCAAATTATTAACATAAAATTCTAATAAAGCAAAAATATTTTAATAAAATTTAAAATCACATAAATATAAAAATTTTATAAATTATTGAAAAAAATATGCATTTTTATTGGCATACCGACATACATTTTCAAGCCTACTTAAAAAATTAATTTATTATTAGATGCATTATCAGAAAAATTCAATTAAATAATCTCTGATCCAATAAATTTAAATACATCGAGTACAACAACGTGTGGTCGCAATACCCCACGGCTGGCTGTGTCAACATGCTGGACATCGCGTGTATATGGCAAAATCAAATAATTATAATTCACTTTCTTAAAAATAAAAATAAGCGTATTAAAAATAAAATAACAAAAATATTCAATTTACAGCTATTAAAAAGGCAAAAATAGCTTTAGTAAAAAATAAATACAAATGCAAAACAAAATCAATTGGAATTTATGGCTAAAAAACTTGCTCAAGTTTCTTTGGTACTAAACTCATTTATAAACTCACTCACTACATTAAGAAATTCGAGGATTAAAAACAAAAGAATATTATGAAGACAAAATGTCACACTATTAATAAACGTATCTACGATAATTATAAAAT
Organism: Globodera rostochiensis; assembly: GCA_018350325.1. Classification (NCBI taxonomy): domain Eukaryota; kingdom Metazoa; phylum Nematoda; class Chromadorea; order Rhabditida; family Heteroderidae; genus Globodera; species Globodera rostochiensis. The sequence continues at coordinate 100,360 of JAEVLN010000035.1, forward strand.
CACCGAATATTTACAATGTAAACCCCATTAGAGTTAAAGAACTTATTTGATGGGAAGCGTTGCATCAATTCATTACAATTTAAAAATACAAAAAATATTATTACAAATGCAGTCAACATAAAATCTCGAGAGATTAATCAATAAATTGGATTATAAACTACACTAAAAATTATAATAGGGCTGATTCAAAATAAGGCAATTCAAAAATAAAGCTGCTAAAACTAGGGTTGATCCCCGACTCCCGAACCCCGACCCCGAGCCCAAAAAGGGGGTCGTCCCCGACCCCGGCCCCCGACATGGTCAACCCCGGCCTCCCCGACCCCCGACCACTAAACCCCGTCGGGGGTCGGGGGTGAAAACCCCTAAAGATCGGACTTTTTTTTTTGTGAGAAATAAGTACTTTGAAAATACGATTTGTTACATTATGTTGTGTTGTAGTTGTGAGTGGTGTGGGCTGTGAGGGAAATGCAGTTGTGGGTTCGGATCCCGATTGTGTCATTGAATTTTTACCACTTAATATGAAGATTAATATTAGAGTAAACAATTTGTAAAAATTTTTAAAATTTTTCTTGTTTTTTAAAATATTTTGTATGACAATTCAGATCATTTAAATTTTTTGCTCAGCAAAAATAGTTATTACTTTGTTCAAAGTTGAATGATCATAAGTATTTTAGTGTTATAAATTGTAGAAAAAATAGCGCAATTTTTTTTCAAAAAGTCGTTAGAACTTTGACTTCAAAGTCACAAATTTTGATTTTTTTGAAACAAAAACTTTTGGGATTTATTTTTTTAAATTAAATATTTCTTAACGTAAATTAATACCCGTGATAATAATAATGATTTTCTTCTGAACTGAAATACTCATTTTTCTTTATGTTGGTAACTGCCTCTATTTTGTTTTTCACAAGATAAAAAGTTAATTCTTAATCAATAATTTTGTATTTTAATTTTTAAACAAATACTCAAGCAGCTGAAACGATGAGGACACCGTCTATTATCCGTTCACAAACAATTCAGAACTGGACTGATGTTATGTTTATTAAAAAAAAGAACATTAATGGGAGTAATTATTTTTGAGAAGCTTATTTTTAATATTAATGAAAACAAAAAAATACCGGCCAAAGTTTTTAACCTGTAATTATCGAGGATTAGCGACCTTTGGACGGGAAACATGTTACTAGTCTTATTACCGAGAACAGTGTAATGTCTGAAGTTTAAAATATAATGTCCATTCTTTCGTATTTAATGAGCTTTTGAATTAGTCGACTAACTACAGAGGTTTCGATAAATCCTTTTTATTTTACCAATGTATGGAATCACCAACATTTATTATTATTAAAATTAACTTAATTGCTTTTATTACATAAAATTTAAAAAAAAACTTAAAATAAATATGCAGTGTTTATTAATGAATAAGAGTCACCGGAAAATATGAAATAACCTAAAAAAATTTAAAGAGGCGAAAGAAAGCTTGGGCTTTGAATAAAATACGATGAAGGAAGGTTTGTTGGTGCGTCAAAGACAAAACAAGGTATTACGTTATATAAAATTAAAAAATAAAAATTAATATTGTAGCCGATAAAACTGGAGTCTAATCAATTTTTTAGTCAAATGTATTTAATCACAAAGCCCTGCTCCAGAACCTATTTTCCTTAACAACAACCAAAAATTTTATATTTTCCTCTAAAGGGGAAGCAACAATTTAAAAAATAGCAATTGAATAATAATCATCTATTTAATCCATTCAACGTGAAAAAATATTTTTAAATTCACTGCATTCATAAGTTCAAAATTGCCCACCACATTTGCATAAATATATATTATAACAATCATTTTTGAAATGTAATTTGTTTTATTTTGGTTAAACCTTCGATTTAGAAAAATAGAATTTTTATGTCGCCCAAAAAAGCGCAAAAAATAATAAATTCAAAACAATAAGTGGAAAAAATGATCAAAAACATAAATTAAATTTAAAAATATTATAAAAATAAAGTTTTCATTCAAAAGCTTGGAATTTGATTTAAGGATTCAATGGGATCAAAGGATTGATAAAATAATAATAATAACGTTTTAATATAAAAACAATTTGATCTTAAAAAATAATGAAAACAGAATTAATCATAATTTTTTTTTATTGTATCGAAATGAATTTAAACGGCCGGCAGAACGATTTTTATTGGAATACATAAGGACTATAACAATTCTATTATTCAAACTTTATAACAGTTTAATTCAAAGGTTGTAAAAGTTATTTGTAAAATTTCATTTTGGAAGAATAGCAATCATTATTGTTTTGTGTACGATCAATTGGGCATGGCCAGATGAAAAAAAAAGACGCTCCGCCGATCTGCCGAAAAGGTGCATTGCTTAATATGATTTAATAATTTCTTTTTTTATTCTTGAATAATTGAGAAGCAAAGCACCAAGGAAAACGAGGAAATAAAGCCTAAAAAATACAATTTAGTACCAATACTCGAAATAATAATATAAAGAAATAAGCTTATTTGATGAGAATACTTACATTTAAATTATTAAAAAACTATAATAGTTCAAACAATTTTTTTTGGAAACAACAGCTTACGCAATAAATTAGCATCAAACATATTAAACCACAATGAATGCATAAAATACTAATTTGTTGATGATTATAAAAAGCCGCGTAAGGTTTATTAGTAAAAAAATAAATAATTTATAGTCTTTGACATTAATACAAAACACATCTCCCAAGACCAAAAAACCGAACACAGAAGCAACGGCTACTAGTATTGACAATATAATAATGCTGGCAAATTCCAATTTTTTTGATATAAATCAAAATAAAAATGTAAATTCGACCAGCTCTTTGAAATCACCAAGGATTATAATTGGACCAAATAAAAAAACAATTGTGTTTAGTTTATAAATAATCGTACTGTGAATAAGTAAAAAAATATAATATAATTTTTCATCTCTTTAATAATTGATCTTCTCTAAATAAAAAAATGAATTAATTATTTTAAAAAAAACAAATAATGTAATTTAAAAATTAAAAGAAATGGTTTATTTTAAAATCATTGTAAACAATACGGGTTTAATCTGACGCTATTAATCTATAAAATTATTATTTAGTCAAAATGCATATGTTTAAATAAAAAAACAAAGTAACAATGCGAACAAATATATCTCTGATACATAATTTATTTTTATATAACATATAAATGCTTACACCCTCAGAAACAACTTTAAAAAAATATCTTAAATTATTATACCCACTAAGACATTCCATTAAATACAACTTGTAACGAATAAACAGGGGTTGCAAAAAAAGCCACAATAACAAGATGAGACGAGATTGATGGGCATAAATTAAAATAATGATTTTAGTGAAAATTACTCATAATATAAGTTGTAAACAAAAACGTAATTTACCAAATAAAAACATTTTTGTAATTGGTTTAAATAAATTTATTTTTGAAAATTAACATTCATTTAAATTTAATTTACAATCGATGAAAATAATCAAAAATAAATTGTTCAAAATAAATTAAGATTTAAATCTTTAAGATTCCATTATCTTTTATGCACCCATAATTTTGCTTATCTGACCAAAGGGCGCTCATTAAAAGTATCAATGAGCAAGATTAACATTTTAATTAATAAATAATAATAAGAGAAATAAATTAAGATAAAATGCCCAGTTGGAATTGAAAAGGATTAGAAAAAAGAACCCATGCGTTATAATTTAAATCGCTAATGGACGAGGCAAGAAGCAAATAAGGCCATGATTAAAATGTGTACAAAGCATGAGGAGGACAAAGAAAATCAACTTAATTTTCAAAAATTGTGAACTTACTTAATAAATTATTCACTCAAATAATTACATAAACACAGATTCAATTAGCCATAAAGCACACCACCATGAAAAGCAAGTACAAAGAATGAAAAACTCGAAAAATAATAACATATAGGAACTGGCAGTAAATCTACAAATAAAAATGGGCGTGCATCTAGAGCATGCTGATGAATCAGTTTCATAGAGAAAATGAAAAAATTAATATGTATAAATACATAATACAGTAAATATAAAAAAATAAAAAATACATAAGCATAAGTATTGCATGAAAATAACAAAAAATTAATATAGTTTGAACGATTTATGTGAGTAGGCTTTATTTATTAAACAATTAAACTTACTGCGTCGGCGTGCAGTAGCCGATTAATTGATTTTCAGCTCAAAATTTGAAAACCTAAATTGTAAAAATAAAATTTTAAATAAAGTTACCTATACACAATGATTATAAATTAAAATTTATTTAATGAATGTTATAGAGCTGCTATGAATTATCAGACCGATCTAAATCCGACACTTTTAAATGAAAAAAACTCATCAAAAATAGCTAAAAAATTATATTTTTAAGAAACACTAACCATGAATTTTTTCACGTTTTATTAAACAAAGATTCTATAATATTAAAAATTGAAAATAAAATAACATTAAAACAAGAATTTTTATGACTGGGGTTCATACCTAGCAGGCAATCCTTTTATAATTACTATAGTTATCGTTTTACCCGCGCTTCTATTGTATCGGAATAAAAAATTACGTTGGTAGTCCTTTGCATTAATAGTTTATTACAACCTTTTAATTATGTATTTAGTTATATTTTACATTTTATTTAATTTTTTGCGTAAAATGTCACAAATAAATTTTTGTTTTTGCATTTTTTTTTATACTAAAATATTTTAACTTAGTATTATTTATTTGCTCAACAATTAAAGATTTTTATATAATTAATATTATTTCTCGTTCAGTTTTTGTTATATTCTAATTTAATTTTATTTTCCAATTGATTACCATAATCAAATCAAATTGCAACTCCAATGCATCAAAAAACTCATTTAAAACACTTGAAATAGAATATTAAATTTTTTTTGAATAGAAAACTAAATAATTCTAAATAACAAAATAATTAAAATTCAAGATATAGTAACTCTCATAAGCCGTTAATTTTAAAAGCGTCATTGTTATGAAATCACATATTGAAAACGCAATGACAAAAAAAATTATTAAAATAAAGTTATATCAAAATATTTTGTAACAAGAATAAACTAAGATTTTATGAAAATATGTTATATAGCCTTGCTTTATTAACAAAACATATTACGGCAAATAAGCAATTAAAAATAAATTTCACTTAAATATCATCGTTCGCGATAGGTGGTCAAAGAAGTATCAATTTTTCAAAATGAAATAAAATTAAAAAAAGCGCCGATCCAAAATAATTGTTATGTTTTTCTCTTTATCTGCATACGCCCGTTCCACAAAACTTGTGCCTTTTAATATTTCCGATTCAATAAAAAGAGATTTTAAATATTAGCTGGATAAATAATTGTTTTCTTTTGCAAATATTAATCTAATCCTATACACCAGAAGGCTTTTAATTCTAAAGATAATTAAAGAAAGAAAGGCAATTTAAATACTGTGTAAGTAATGCTCGTTGTTAATAAAAAAACTAAAATTGTTTAAAAAAAGCAGCAAAATTCAATTGTCAAACAACAAAAGCTAAAACAATTTTTTAAAACACAGTTTACTTCAAATTAAATATTATTCCAATCCTTCACGATTAAAAGTTAAATTTTTTACAATGAATCAAAAAGTTCGTAAAAAAGCAAAGTCTTATAATTAGGGGCCAGATTTATATGCATTTGCAAATTTTGTTTTTCTCATGTGCTTCGAAGATGTGGCCCAAAATAACTTGTGCGTTGGTTTCAGTTTTTTGGTCAAGTTTAAATTTGCATATTTTATAAATTTCGGGGTTCATGCAAAATTTTGCATATCGGGACATATTTTGACATTTTTACATATTTCAAGCATATTTTGGAATTTATGACCAAAAATTCAGATAATGCACCCAAAATTGGAAAAAGAATTCATCTTTTTTAATGAAAACTTTTATTTTTCAAAAAAAGCTTGAAAATTGAACATTCGCATAATTGATAAAAAACTGTTGTTTTAAAAAGAAACCCGAGAATTACTTTTAACCATGTGTAAGGGCCAATTAATTTTGAAAATAAAACATCGTACTTGTAATTCGACATCTAAAACTCTTTAAAAATTTAATAAGAAATAAATTTGACAAAAAACAATAAAATAATATTTTTTTCAAAAGTTTGAAAAATAAATAAGATAAATTAAGAAAGTGGGACAATAAATGTCAACTAGAACTGAGGTCGTAAAATGTTTATCTTAAATAAAAGATGTTTGCTCAAAAATTAAATAAGAGATATTATTCTATATACAAACTGAGATCTTAACAATCTATGAACTAAACGGCTTAACCTTAACAAAAAAAATGTAATAAAATTTCAATTAGTTATAAATGTTATGCTTTGTTTCAAGTATAATATGCCAAAGAAAAATTTAAATAATTATAAACACGTAAAAGAAAAGAACAAACTTTGAAAAATTACTGATGAAATATACACTTGTCGTCTAAATTGTTATAAATTTTAAAGCTACTGAACCATCGACTGCTAAGTAATTCCTTAATTCCTCGTACCAATTTTAATAATAATAAATGAACGTAAATGCCCATTTGTAATTGAAATTTTGCTTATAACTTTTTCATAAATATTATTATACTATTTTAAAATAATTTTTCTGTAGCGTTTCTGAGTTTGCATATGTTGAAATTAAAATATAAACATCAAATAGATATAATCTATATAGAGCAATAAACAGTCAAATAAAGATTTAATAATATATTTGTATACAAAAAAACAATACGATCATTTTTTAGCTGCAACGTAGCGATTACTTACGGCAAAAACTTATTCCCGATATGGCCAACAACATTAAGCAAATACGGAACGTATCGGAACAGATTTTTTGCAGTGACGTCCGACGGGTGGTCGCAAATACAAAATCCCCTTCACTCCTGAGGTTTTATTTAGTTTAAATCAACCAAATATTTTCTGGTATTCAGAGTTTCAATGCTGCTTGATCCCCGGTTTGCGTACACCGACCATCTTTAAAATCAAAATCTGATAGAAATGACGATAATACAGTAATTTGAAATATTAAATAAAATGCGTAATAAATATTATAAATACTGAAACCACAAAGTGCCAACAACTTTTTAATAAAAATATTTTTTAAATTAATGAAAAACAGCTCAGTTTAAATAATAAAAAAGATTGATAAAAAAATGAACTAAAGATAAAACATAAAAAGCTAACTTTTATTAATGAATAAAATTTACAATTCTATAATTTTAGAAAAAATTCTGCTCCTGTAAAGTTCGCAGAAAATTTTAATTTAAAAAATAAAAAAACTAAACGAAGCCGACATATAAAATAAGAAAAGAAACAATTAACAAACATCACCAAGGCATTTTATAATGAAATTAAAAAAGAGTAAATAGAATTAACGATTGTTGCATATAAAATTACATATAAAAAATTAACATTGTGACCTACGTAATATTAAATCAACGCCATAATAAATTGTTGAATAATAATTAAAAAATTAAACAAAACGAAATTATAATAAAATAAATAATTAATTTAAAAAACGAAATAAAAATATTTATTTTTGCAAATATAAGAAAAATACTTTTAAAACCCAAAAATAATTTGAAAGCTATTTTTTTAATATAGGGAAATTCAATTTTCGTAACGACATTCCCGATGAAACACATCCAGAGCAGGCGACATTCAGATATGAACTCTATTGCACACGAGATGTGCAATTAAATTATTTAAATATGAAAAGAAATATTTTGCAATTTATTTTCTCTGCAACATATAAATTGATTAATTTAAAAAAGCTTGTATTGAAAAAAAGTATTAAATTAATTTATAAGGTTACATTTAAGAAATTTAAATAATTTAAGAATACAACATACACGACATGAGAGAAGCTTCCACTCAATTGCTCTTCAAGCCGATCGCGCGTCAGAATTGTTGGAGCAGCTGCAATACAAATTGAAAATATTTAACAAAAGAAAGAACTATTCATTATTTTAAAACTTACATACGAAATGTGAAAGAAAAGGTAAAATCTAATGTAAAGGTAGTCTAGTATTCAAAGTAAAAATACAAATAGAAACAAAATTTTATTTAAAACTACTAATCCAACCATTTATTTTAAACTCTCGACACCAGCAAATAAAATTATTTATAAATAAAATTCGTTTTTAATTTTTGTAATTTTACAAAAAAGTTTAATAAAATTAAAGTAATTTAAATTTTAAAAATATTTTTAACTCTTAAATATTGTTTTTTACATCGTTGTGGGCGCAATTATTGAGCAAAGAAAAAAATCTATTTGATAAAGAAGGCCGTCTATTTTGAAAATTAATTAATAATATTACAAATATTTTTAGAATATAACTTTGAAAATTCATTAAAATTTATACGTTGAACCAAATGCAGATTTCTTAACAAATTAAGTCAAACCCCCAAATTCTCCGGCGGCACCTAACGCTATTTCATTCCTGTTGCTCGATCAGATATGCATTCAATAAATGTATGAGATTACACAATAAATAATGCTCATTAATTTAAATATATAAAATCTTTTAATATTAATGAAAACTGGAGTTTTTAAACAGGTGAACAATTTATATCTAAAGTTCAAATTTCATTTTTGATTTAAAACGTAAAAAAATTAAACCGGATAATGATTCATTAAATGTTTTTGTCTTAAATTACATATGATTATAACAATATAGAAATTAATAACACAGTGGATCATTAAAACAAAAGAACAGTTAGTAATGCAAATTCTTGTTATGCGCAAAAAATTAATAATAAATTTACTATTATTTACATATAATCTTCCTAAATAAAAGATCTTCAACGAATATTTAATATTAGGTGTAATTTTATATATAGCTGTTACCGGAAGACTCTGTGGAGTTAATCTTAATAGGAGATATGAAAAAATTAAGTGACGATTTCTCTTTTAAACTAATTTACATTGAAAAACACGGGTAAATTTTTAAATCCCAATTGAATTTTTTTTAAAGAATAATTCAGTACAAGCAGCTATCATCAAACTGCATAAAATATATTAAGAAGGCAATTTTCAATCTCCAGGAGTGGGTTAATCGGTGTAACTCGTTTAAATTAATTTATAAAATTAAATACTATGTGATTAAATCATTTAACATATTTGTCAACATATCAATAGTAAAACACCAACCTAGGTTTAATTACCCAACACAAAGTTGTTTCATGGGCATGATAAAATATTAATGATCACATTCTTAAATCTAAAAAACAAAAGAAACAAAAAAACGCTATATTGAAAAGTACTATGTATTTGATAATTTTGGAACCAACGCAATAAGCTCATTTGATTTTATTTATTTTTAAATGTTTTTTACAATAATTGAATTTAATTTGGCAATTGGCTAGGTTTTGATTTTTCAATTAATCTTTTTAATAATGACAAATAAGAACTTAAACTCTTAAATGAATTTTCTGTCCATTTTTAAATTTAAGTCGTTTCAGATTGTAATTTTTTTAATTATATTAATAAACTGCTCAAAAAAACTAAAAGCCTTTTGAAGATTTAAAATTCTTATTACTCTGTTGGACTTTTTATCTTGGTGCTTGAGAGGGAGCGTTTTGTCAGCTGAATAAATAAACAAATTCCCCATTAACTTTATTTAAAGCTTTTATTTGTTTTTATTTAAATACCGCATTAAAATACAATATGCACAAAAATTTCAAAGTAATTTATTTTTCATTTATTTACTTGTAATTTTTGCTAAAATTTTTAGAATTAAGGTGATTTTAGTAGTCATTTTTATTTAATTAGATTCTGATGGTTTTAAAATCATAACATATGTATAATAACCTATTCAATTCAATTAAAGTAGTTTTATATTAATAAATCTTAAAATATAAAATATTTATATTTTAAAGGTATAGTACAATTTATTGTCGCGTTCGGCGAGTACCAACGACATAAACGGGCAAACATCTCGCATATTGTAGTTAAATTAAAATTTGTGAAATTAAAAAAACACAATTTATATACTAACTTACAAAGTTTGAGCGCTGGGAAATAACATAGATGAATAAAGATATTAAAAAAAATATTAAGGTTTACCCGTTGCATTAAAATATTTATATAATACAATATTCAAATAAAAAAATGCAAGAATTTATATGTTACAAAGTTAGACAAAAGAAATATAAAGTTGACTTCCCCCAACACCCTTTACTTTTATGCATTTATTTGCTGAAAAAATTTTAATTTAATTTTGGTTTAGCCCATACCAATTATTATGTTTTCTTCCTCTTTCGTGGATATTCTAACGATCGATGAGGGGATTATCTTTTAACTCGTTCCAGAGGGCATGCTCGATGGAGTAGAATCCACCAGCCGGTTAATTTTGTCTTCAATATTTGTATATTTTTAGGGTTTTAAGATAATTATAGCTTTGCTTGCGTGCTTTCAGCATTCATTTTTGCTTCTGAATTTTTTTAAATTTATTTTATTTTTGAATAGTCCGTACACCGATATTAATAATAATATACTTGAAAAAATCCGTACGGTTAAATTTAGTACAATAATAATATTTTAAGTTTAAATCTTTATTTTTTTTTAATAGATCCGTCCGCCGATTTAAATTTTAACTTCATTCGTGAATTACCCTTTGTTGAAGATCGGGTTTCAAGCTGAGCAATTAGCCCTGTCTTCAAACCCACGTTATTTTTTTATAATTTCATTGAGATACAAGTAAATTTGACTTTTTTTTTGTTAATTTAATAATAATTGTTTATTTTTTAGATTGCGTTGCGGTAAATTTATAAGTCTTAAGATCACAAGTAACGATTTCATATTGTTTTTAAAAGATATTGAGGCAAATATTTTTAAATTATGTTTAAATCGAAATTGAAATTATTTATTTAATAAACATATTATTAATTCTAAACGTTTAGATTTTGCTTACTAACCCAACCAAAACAGGTTATAAAGTTCGATTGACTTTAAACTCATCATATTAAATGGTGGCATAAATTTTTCTCAAAGACATTCATTTTTATGCATTTTTTAACTTATTATCTTTTAGATTTTATAATTGCTGTTATTTTTTATTTTTATTTGACGCTGATGATTTGTATCGTTGTTTCTGTTTCCAATATTTTTCACAATTTAATACCTTTATTCAAGGAAGCGCGGTGGGTCCATTGGTACCAAAGGTCTTCTCTGGTTGAAAGGAGCCCGATTTTAATGAAATTTTTGTAGCTTTTAAAGGTAATTTTAATATGATTACAGCGGATGGCTTGAATTTGCACTTTTGGGTGAAATAGTTACATTTTTTCTAATCCAGTTGTGAGAATAGTCGTCAGCGGCACTGCCAATTCTTTTCATATATAAGTTAAGTTAATATTTTAGTAATTTGATAATTTTTTAAATGTATAAGCAAATTTATTGCAATTGTAAATAATTAAATTTGAAATTATTTTGCTGGTTCGTAATTTACAAGATTTTATAAAATTTTAATTGTATCTAAAATTTTTTTATTAAACTTACTCAATAAAAGTTAGACACATTTTAGCATATTATCTTATTTCAAAACACATTAAAAAGGGTTATTCGTTCTAATTTTATTATTCGCTAACATAATAAAGCTTAGTTGATAAACTGGCATTAAAATAGTTATTATATATATCAGTTGTTTATATTTAATTTTAGTTTCATAAGTATAATTTTTATTCTGTTTGCGTAATCATAATATTATTTTTTTTATCGACACATTACCAAGACAAAATTCTTGACATGATTTAATAAAGGTGATTTTTTATATCAGTTAAAAGGTATATTTTAATGTAGGGCGTAAATTATTGTTTATAATGATAATGAAAACCAATTAGCGAACTTTGTTGCCGTATATTAGAATTAATGTTTATAATTTATATTACAATTTATTTAAATCTTAGCTCTTCGACAGCTGCCGCTTGTAAAATTCAAATTTCAACAGTTCACCAATTCATCTAAAATAAAATTCTTTATTGTATCCATATTCATTAAAGCTTAGATGTTTGGCAATTTTCTATTAAATATCATTTGTTTGTTAAATTTACTTTTCACTGCTTGCATTGTTATTCTTAATTTATATTTGATCTTATTATGTTACATTTCGTTAATTTTTTATTTTTTATTAGTCTTTTTTTCTTGAGTTAAGATTATGATATTATGGTTTAGGTACGCAGATAGTCAAGAATCGTCCACTTTGGTGATTTTAGATATTATTAAAGCTATTATTTTTCAATTGCGAATTGCTTTAATTTAGTCCTTAACATCATCAAACCTGCGGACATGTCATTTTTTCATAAACTATTCTAGGTTATTTTAATGTTTTTTTCTTACAAATTATAATTTATATTTTTAATTTCTAAAATTATTTAATAAGGGTAATTTTTTTTGTAGAGATGCATTTTGGTAATTTTGGTGAACATTACTAATCCGTTTTCAAATATTTATATTATTTTTTATAATAAAACTTTTTTTTGGTTTACAAATTTTTCAAACAAAATTTAAAATAATTTCTAATAGTGCGAACCGTTTAAAAATTCAATAAAAAATAACCAAAGCCTTTAAAAAGGCGGAACAACATTGAAAAGAATCTATGAATGTTGCTTTTTAGTTCTTTCTAAAATTTATTTTAGTTTTTTCATTAGACCAATTTTATAAATGTAAATTAATTAATGAATTTCATTGCCAAAAGCAAGTTTTATTTTTATGATCAACAAGATCAGACTGCGATTAAGTTGCGTTTGCCAATGTTCCATCCAAAATTTCAAAGATTGATTTTATTTGAGTTTTTTGATAATTCATTTACAGCTTTAATGCGGCAATAATACTTAACTTTTTATTAAAATATAAATTATTCCCATAGTTTGTTTGTCTTTCATATTTTTATTTCCGTTCATATATTTTGAAATAACTGTAACATTGTTTTATTCATTGGCTTAAGCATACCAAATATTTTTTTAAAGCGGCTAAATAATTTAAAAACTAATACAGTATTAATATCTTTTTTAATAATTGCTTAAATGAATGCTTGATATAATAACTAATTTAAATATCTTATTGTTTTATGTTTACAAATTTGTATTTGTTGCCTAAAAAAGCATCAGTTTTTTTTTGTAGCGAATTGCAAATTAATGAACTTGCATTTCAATGAGAATAAAATTAAAAATAATTTTATTTTTATTTCACTCTGATGATTTGTATGGTTTTTTTTTGTTTCAAATTCGATATTTTCTTAAAAGTTCTCATGTGGCCAGGTATTGCAGATTGCAGAGAAGCCAATTTATAGTTCCGCCCGACCAAAGATCAATAATATCACACCCGCCGTCAGATGATCGTCGAATGTTCTACGAATTTAAAGCCATATCTATAATACAAAAATATTTAATAAACAATTTTATTTTTTTTAATTTTCTTTATTTTTAACTTAGCGTAAAATAATCATAATTTGTGCATACTTAAATAATGCATAATCATTTTCCGTAATGAGTTTAATATTTAACTAAATTATTAGTTACTACACTTGATCGTCAATGTATGGTAATATACTTTTTGCTTTTTTATTTATTTTAGTTATTTAAAATGTAATAATCTTTATATTATTCGTGACAACTTTAAATTGAAGTTTTATTTTTTTATTAAATTGCAATGAGTATAAATACATTTTTAGTTTTAACTGTTGGATTGGAAAAAATAATAATCTAAATGTGCATTTATAACTCATAAATATAATTTTTTCAATAGCTTCTTTTAATTGTATTAATCTCAATTTCATTTATGTGTTTAATTATCATATAATCTGATTTGTATATTCATTTAGCTTTTGCTTTGCGGCTCCTAATTTCACGGCATTTGGCAAATAAAATAGACATTATGCATTTGAATATTTTTAGCTACAAGAGTCTTTTCAGACTTATTGCATTTTTATAGCTTCAGTATAATTAAATTAAATTATAAATATAGGATAACTAAAAAAGCATTATCTGTTTCGATATTTATTTATGTTTTAAATTAAAGGCTCGGATATACTAAAAATCATTGTTCTATAAATAATATTGCAGCATCGTGACATTTTCATAAAACAGTAATTTTTTAAATATGTTTTTTAATATTTTATTTGTGTGTTATTTTATTTATGTTTGCAAAAATACGTTTTTATTTTTTATATTTGGCTTAAGAAACGTTAAGTTTCTATAAACTTTCTCACTCGATTTTTCTTTCTCCTCAAACTTATTCAAGTTAAATAGAGAAATGTTTTGTGTTTGAGGATTATTCTATTGGTACTCGACGTCGGTCAGAGGTAGGAAAAAAGACATTACGCAGTGTCCGCTTCATGAAAAGCTGTATTCCTTTTTTCGGCTGCATCCGTGCCATGATTTTAACAATTATTATCATTGAAAAAAAAAGTTGCTAAAAGCAACTTACTATTTAATCTGCCGTTTGAATTACTATTATTTTACAACAGCTTTATTTGTTTTTTAAAATATTTATGGTATATTTGATGTGTTTAGCTTTTTATCTGTAAAATTAAACCTGTTTCGTGCGTTCCGGTTCTTACCCATCATTTTGGAGGGGCCTTTATTCTATTTATTTTTAGCTAAATAACTATTTTTTAATTTGTTGTTTTTATATTTAAGTTATTGTTTTAGCGTTTAATAATGGTTAAATCGTTTACGATTTTTCCTGCTTTTGATTATTAAGAGATAAAAAATTATATTTCATCAAGCATTGTCATCTCTAATGTATGAAACCTATTTAACTTGCTCATCCATTTAATGCATTTGTAAATTCTTATGGTTTATGATAATTTTTTTTCGCATTATTATAATTCACAGAAATTTATTTTTTATTATTGAAAAGATTAACTAATTTTTTTTTTTAAGATTAAAGTTAATCAGAGTAATTATTTGTACCTTTTATGAAACCTTTTTAACTTTTATTATGGAATCTTTTGGTCGCCAAATTTGCGTCAAGTAAAACTTCTGTTTATTTAATTTTCTAAAATACAATTTTTTCATTATATAAAATTTACCTAATGTTAATAAATTCAAAAAATTTTTATTGGTATCTGTTGCAACATATTAAATAAATAGCAGTTAACAAAATCGCAATAATATATCCGAATCTAAGTTTATAAATTATTTGATTAAAACAAAAATTCTTTCAAATTTCAAACAAACCAATATTCTTAAATTAACACTAACCATAATTTAATTTAGTTTCAAACAGCACAAGAGTTTGGATAATAAATTAAAAAATCATTTCACGTTTAATTGAAAGAAGAGCACCAAAACAAATTATTTTGCGGGAAAAAATTAAATGATTTGTCAAATCCTTAAAAACCTGCATTAAATAAATGTTCTTTAAAAGTAGTTGGAAACAAATCTCGTGGAGGAGAAGGCATAAAAGTTAGATTTAGTGGAACTACCATAAATGATATTAATAAAGAATATTAAAATGAAAAGAGAAAATATTAAAGAAGGATACTTTCAAAAAAAGCACAACAAAAAACAAAAACTAAAGCGTCTTCTTTAATAAAAGCCTTAAAATAATAAAATGATTAAAAAAAGTTGAAAGAATAAAAAATACTACAAAAAATGTAACTTAAACAAAATAAATTATTAGATGATTTGCTATTGGACCGGAAAACAATTCAACTATAAACTTTAGAGGGGACTTAATTCTATATTGCTATATAGAAAACCCATAAATAATAAACTTCCTATATTCCGCGCATGTTTTCACTGATTACGTCTGGGCTGAAGTACTAGCAGATCACCCGGCGGACATGGCGACCCGAAATAATGTCAATTTAGAAAAAAATTTAAACCTTATGTTTTCTAGATAAAATTTTAAAATATACAAAAAAATAAACTGAATTAAACAAAATAGCTTAAATACAATTATTGTAAGCAACAAGACCAAGCGAGGATCTGGTTGGAAAGCAATGCATGGACGCCCGCACGAGCATTCGCTGCACAGGAGTTTGACGAGAGTGAGTTTTTTGCGTTCAAATAAATAAATAAAATAATCAGAATCTGATGTAGACGAGGTCTTCTCTAATATAAAGTTTAGAGACGTGTCGCAAGGATTAGTATTTATAATAAACGTACAAAAAATTGTTAAAATTGTCCAAATTGTATCGGACCGCTGGGAAGCAAATAATTGTATGCGCATTTTTACCGGTTACCCGACCATAAATTCCCAAAGTTCACGGGCCAGATAACAAATAATTTGTCATATAAGAGCATAGTGATTTTTTTAAAATTTTATAATCTTTGCATAATAAAATAATATAAATAAAAATTAAAAATACTAAAATCTATAAGTTTGTAAGTGATAGAAAGTGTAATAAAATATTTAAATAACCGCAATATATTATTTATTACCGACATAAAATAATTTTACTGAAAAGCATTAAATGTATCTTAATTTATAATTCTCTAGAAATTCAATTTACGCAAACAAATTTAATTACATATTGATTGTTCTTAATAACGTTGCCCACTTTCAGATAGTAATGACAAACTTTCATGATTGGAAATTGATTGTAATACGAAAAAATAAAAGAATAAATGTTGGGACAGAATCGTTATCATGACATCTCATGCGGAGCAAAATAATTATGATTATAACTTTAGATAATTAAATTGACTATATTTAAATTATGATAAGTAACTTTGCATTCAACTTGAATTTTATACGTTTGCGCCCAATAATGAAATACAATTTTAAAACATAAAATGCTGAAAAACCCCCCAACAAAAATCTTGGAATTATTATAAAAAAATTCCGCTGATCTTAAAATCATACAATTAATCTTCTTCAAAAATATCCATTTATGAATAAAATTTTTATTGAATATTTAAAATAAAAAACTCATAAACAATATTGTACGATAATTTTACTTAATATATTTAGAAATATAACAAAAAGAAATATTAAATTAAGTCAAATAAGTTCAAAAAACAATATAAAATTTGAAATAAATTCAAAAACATATAAATAAAGTAAGATATCAGTTTTAATGAAAAATGCGATAACTGAACTGACAATTATTAAAACAACAAGAAGGAATTTAAATGTAATTTACCAATATTTCATAAGCACAAGTCTCGGGTAATTTAAAATTTACAAATTTATCGGTTTTAGAGTGCAATTATAATAAGTTTCAAATATATAATTAACAGCTAAAAAATAAATTTGAAACCAATGAGTGTTTTAGATTTGTTCCCAGTTCAATGTTTAAATAATGATTAGTGATTTAATAAAATAAAAGAAAGACTTAAAAATTGACAATTAAACTATATATAACGACGAAAAACCTACCTAAACGAGAAATTAATATTAATTTTATAAAATATAAAAATCTTTAATTGTTAAACGAAGCACATAAATAGTACTACATTATGAGATTTTAGTATAATACTAGCTTATACAATAATTTATTTATGGTAACATTTACGCAAAAAATTACCAAAGTAATAGATAGTGGTTAACTTTTATGATAATTCGAGAGCACCTACGCTCATGGCTGAGCTCAGCGTTTGTATCTTGTGGTGAATGCATTTTAACATAAATAGGAAACTTCTAATAAAATTATATTACAAAACTTAAGGTATAAAACAACAAATTTAAATTATAATAATAGACTATCATTAACATGAGCAAATTTAATTTTTGCATTGCAATTACTGTATGTTTATATTGTTTGGTTGAAATAAAATTTATTGATTCAATTTTTTATTTGTTTTATTTAATATAAACGCAAATCTTATTGGGCTTTAACTCCAGCTTGGTATTTTATATGATAAGATGGGCCACATCGCTTGACACTTAAACCAAATTCATTGCAATTTAATTTTTAACGAGTTACAAAATGGTTTCAACAATTTTTTAGAGAATATTTTTTAATTATTTGATTTGCAGTATTATATTTACTTATTGTTATTTTGAAAAACATAACAATAAAAGTGCGCATCTTATCTAACGAATGTACATTTATTTTTAGTTTGGTGCTACAAATTTGAAAATGAGAAATCAATTAAAGCCTGTAGTCTTTTTCAAATTTAAGATACATATAATTTTAATTGGCAATCACTATTAAGGAGTTTTATAAATTTAAAGAACATTAATCCCTTATGGAAATGAATACTTTCTTTTATTAGAGTGAAAGATTTAAGTTTTGGTTTATCCCTTTCAGTTTAGTAATTTTATTTTTTTGGCTGAATTAGAGCGTTTGAGTGGTTAAATCCGGTAGCATTTATACAAATACATAAGTAAACCAATTTATATAAAAATCATAAACTATTATTAAATCTACATTATAAATTGAGTCAAAAATTCAAAATTTTTTCCGGCGGCGCCTGTCGGCACCGCCGGGCATCCTCCACTCTCATATAAACTTTTTTCAATTTTCTGAAATTTCGAAGCAAAATTCGTAATTTTGCCAAAATTTTGGTGAAATTTCTTAACCAAATCTAAAAATTTTTACCGACGGCGCCTGTCGGCACCGTTGGGCTCTCCTCCCCAAAAATTAAATCGTTGGGGTGCGTATTTGTCATATGAAAAGCCTTTCTCTTAGTTCAGATGTCATTATTTGAATTTACATGCTTCTCTTTAATTTCAATTTGGATTACATTCATTAAAAATGTTACCTTAAGTTTGATAAATCTTCATATAACTTTTGAATGATATTTTTGTTTGTATCATCGTCCAAATTTTAGCCCAATCTTTATGTTTTTGACCAGACCATTCCTCACAGATGGACATAAGTTGTATTAAAAATGTTCCAGGTAAAAATTTTTATAAATTTATAAAATTTCAAATATTTTCGATCGCCATCAGCAATAAATTGCTTATAAATTAAAAATCAAATGAGTTTTATCAAATGGAATTATGCCATTTTTCGTTTGTACATACTCAGTCTAAATGCATTTTAATAATTTATTTGATAGTTTGTTTTTTTACATTTTTTTATTATTAAATCAATTTTATTTGTCATGATTGCTTTTGTTTTTATTTTTGTTTCTTTATTCATATATTTGAACTTTTAATATGCTTTTTTAAATTCATTTTCACGATGTTTATTATTTTTTGATCGGTGAAAATTGATCCGTTCGGTACATAAAACATTCCGAAATGTAGACTGTTCTGCACTTCCCGGACCACTTGCGAAAGCGCTGTTTGCACAGCCACAAAGCTCGCAATGACTATATGCACAGTTGCAGATTCTTTTTTAAATTTAAATTTAACTTTTTAACACATGTTTTTTTTCTTGTTATTCATAATCGTATTAATTTGAATTTTATAAAAAAATAATAAAAGTTAGTTTCGTTAAAATTTATTTGAACAATTTCTTGTTCGTATTTTCTTAATGGTTTCATTTGATACATATGATTAGAATCTTCCTTTTATTTTATTTGTCATTTTCACTACATAGAATTCATTTTGAAATTTTTAAAGATTAATTTTTATATAAAGACTCTGTAGCCGATAATCGACCTTAAACCAATTTACGATGTATTGTATCTCACACTCTGGCAATGTTAAATTTTACTAAATGTTTAAATTATTGTATTAAAATTTTGTGTAATTTTGGAAAAAAAAACAACTTCCTTTCACTCAAAAAAACTAAAACAAATCCCAACTTTTTTTTGCGGGATATAATCAGAATTTGACTGCAATATTCATATTTGAAAAAGAAACAGCGAAAATAAGCAAAAGCAAGGAATTCAAAAATCATACAATGTAGAAATTAATAGAAAACAATATTTTGTAGCAATAAAATTATATTTTGACGGGCCAGATTACATTAAAAAGGAACGTAAATTTAAAAAAACCTTGATTGAAAACAAAACTTAATGATAATAAAACTTAATTGCTAGTTAATAACAACAGTCAATGTTCTGCTCTGTCCAATTCCAAACATATACCTTCTTGATAAAGTCAAATAAATGTATCAACCCGGATATTTTAGTTCAAAAGCAATTAGAAAATGCAAAAATCAAATTAAAAAAAACTAAATTTTTGAATAAAGATTCAAAAAAATTAACAAGGTTATCCATCTCGACACAGGTTCTATATGGCAGTCGTTCGTTATGCCGTAAAGATGGTGACCTACGATTTTTAGATATGTTGGCGAAAGAGTAATTCTTACATTAAGATCAAAAACAAAAATAATCCCTACAAGATAAGAAAAGGTTTATTGACTTTCAAAAAAAAATTTCAACATTATTAAATACCGACCACAGGTATTAACTAAGACGAAAATTTTCGCGTTTTATGCAAATTTAATGAAATCGCATAAAAAGCTTAAATTACGGAGGATAAATTTTAAATTTTAAATAACTTTAATTTAGGCAAGACTTTTGCAAAGTATAAAGCAGTTTCACAGGCAGCTAGCTTTTGGAGAAAGTGGTGTGCAAGACATTGGGAAATTAATTTGTAACAAAAATTCAATATTTAAAATTTCATAAAATAAATTTAAATAAATTTATTATAAACAGAACAGAATCAGAAATCCGAATTCAGGCAAAATTAAAAAAAAAAGATAAAATGATTAGTTTCAATTTAAAAAACTTGATGCATGTCATTTATAATTTAAAATTATGGCCAGTATAGTAGATAAAATTAATAATAAATTTAATTTTAGAACAATAAATATTAATTCTTCAATCATTTTGAAAATTAGTTTCAGTTTTAAGATCTTACAGACAAATTTATTCAACAATTAGCCTGCATTATTTAATAAATAAATAATAAAAATTTAATCATTAATAATAAGAAAAATAATTAAAATGAATAAATACTCGAAGAGCATGATTGCTGGCATATTGTGAAATCAATGCACCGTAAAAAATGTGGACAAAATTGAATGAAAAAAACAAATATAATTAATATATTAAATGGCTGCCCAAATAAAATTTGGTGTACTACTGTAAATATTATATTTATAAACTAATTTATACAAAAATAGGTATCATCTATGTGAATAAGAAAACCAAAGGCAAGGCTCAAGGAGCCTCGGTCCCAATATATGCGCATATGTGTCGAGAAAAGTACGCGCAGATCCGTTGTTTCCCCAATAAAAATTTCATTTTATTTAATTTTGTAATATTTTATTCTATTTTCAGAACGCACAAATGCAAAAGTCGGTTATTGGCGGCGGACAATAGACTCAAATGCCGATTACTGGAAATGGACAGACGGTGTGGTTGTCAATATTTTTGGGAGTTAAAGTCTGTAAACAAAGAAATTTGATGATTAAACAAAATAAAATAAAATTAAATAGATTATTAAAATAAAAATGTCATAATGTAATAAGCGTATATTTATGCTTTAAATGAAAAGAAGCCATGAGATTAAATATAAAATAAAATTGTAATTCTGAATTTAATAATTTAACAAAATATTAAAATACAATTTTTACAAACTTAATACTTTTAAAATGTCAACAATTATTTAGACATTTTATTAAATATGTAAACAGAAATATGCTCTTTAAATAGCTGCTACATGGAGTGCAAGGGCTGTAATAATGATATTATATAAACTATTCAAAAAAACTAAAGTTATTATGGGAACTGTATAAATAATTTTCGTCAATAAAAATGCTCACTTTATTTGACCAAGAAATAAATTCTTCAATTAAAATGAATATAAATCATTTATAATTTGAAAAATTATAAATGGATTAAAATTCAAAGAAAAAATGCAATCAAAAAATGAAGATTTTAATTATAAATTAAAAAAAAAGCTAATTAAACACAGCAATTCTGGTTTAATGGTTAAATTTTAACAGAATCTCTTTTACACCTACAAGAAAGTAATTTGTTCATGAAAATTAGCTATTTATCAAATATATGCAGCACTGCATCTTGGCCCTTTTGTCATTTAAATTTATTTAGCTGTTTTGAGAATGGGAAATGATAAACAGCAATAATAAAATTAAAAAAATAATGGGCTTTGGGCGGATATAAACCATACGGCGATGAAGAGAACGAATTTTATTTTTTTTTGCAAAGACTGAAATTGAACGGAAGTTTGTAGATTTAAAAAAATAGAAAATGGTTTATAAAAATAGATGTCCAAAAACTCTTAAACTTCTTTCTACTTCTGCTATTTGAAGTTTTTAAAGTTTGTTTTATCAGAGAATATCTTTGCATTATTAAAAGAAAAAAAAATTACAGTCAATGTTTTAAACGCAAAAGAGTTTTCTCGTAAAAACAATTTAATTTTATAAAAAAAGCAATTCTGATCAAAAAAATAAACGGTAAAAAGTAAATAGATTAAAAGCTTTTGCAGAAGTTACTAAAGCATTAATCAAGGCTGTAGAAAAGTTTGATACAAAGATAAACAGTAATCGTAACTAAAAAACATTATGATAATTTAGCATTAACGGTTAAATAGTGCTGTTATACAAGATTTGCTTTGTCCAATGGTTCAAAAAGCGTTGTACAAATTGAGTCAAAATGAACAGATAGTTAACATTGGGTTGTGGCTTTGCCGCAAACGGTAAGTTTTTTTAGATCCGGTAGGTTATTTGGACAAACCCGAATTTTTTCCTTTAATTTATCAATTGCTTTCAGCCAAATTTTTGATTTAAACACTAATCAAATAATTGCCATTGTGTGTCAAAAAAGCAACATACAAGAAAAAAAATGCTCTTCAAAATTAGCAAAAAAAATAAAACTTAATTGTAAACAATACGGATAAAATAAAAATTTGTTTTTCAGTCGAGGATATCCATTTAAAATTTGGAAGCGACAGCTAAAAATAAAAACATAAACAGATTTAAAAAAAAATGAAAAAAATTTTATATGTATTAAATCGGCCTTCAGAAAATGTAAAACTAAAAACAAAACAATTTAAATGTTATAACAATTTTTTGAATCGTCATTAATGCAAATCTGCCAAACAAATAATTATATTATTTTGTTATTTAAATAACCAGTTATGCTTCAATAACAAAAGACAATAAAAAACTTGTAAAAGCAAATTGTTGTCACAATTAAATTACTTTTACTATATGATATGAATTTGTAAAGTTATTGAAATAATTTCAGTTATTTAATCGAGTCAAATAAGTAACTGAAAATCAATTCTTAATTTGGATTTAAAAATAAATTTAATTTTATGCAAATTCGACTTTAAGGGTGGTTAATATAAGTGTTCGGCACAATAAAATTTATCGCGGTAAAAACCGGTAAAATTTATGGCAACTTTGATAAAACTGTAAAACTGATAAATATTAATAATTATTAAAATTTATAAAAATACTGTCACCATGAGACCAAAAAAAATTCAAACATAAGCTAAAATGCTTAAAACAAAGTTATTAAAAACGATCCGACTTAGCATGTTAAAAATTTATATACAATTTAAAATAAATAGAATTCGTCTTGGATACATGGATGCATCAAAAACGTTTCCAGCAAATCGTTATTCAGAGTCATTCTCATCTTGTTTGGACTTATGGCCCACAGTTTAACGCAGAGTCTGTCATTGTAAACAACAGCGGTAGACATGACCACAAACATTATGCGCGTATAAATAAATGGCTGGGGAATAATTACTAAACACTGGATTAAAGCAAATTATTTGTTCAAATAAATGCAGGGAAAAACATAATTTATAAATAAAATATAATTATTTATAAATATTATTTTGTGATCAAATTATAAATGAAATGAACAAAATCTCCATTATCAACTGAGACTAAATAAAGGAATTGAACCCATAAAAATAAACTTAAGCTTGCGGACATGATTATAAAACAGGAAAAGGTTTGTATAATGTAATAATTATAGATAAATATCTAAATAAGAATTAAAACAAAGCTATTTGAAAACTCCTTGGATAGTGCAAAAATCATTCTAAATAATTTTGTCATTTATATTTTCTTCATAAATATCAGATTGGAAGAAAGGATAAAGCGTAATTGTTAATGTTCATAAACTCGAGAAAATGAAATTTTTTAATTATACACTAATAAAACAACTAAAAATAATTCAAATTTTAATCTTCTATCTAATCAATAAGTTGAATGTTTTAATTAATTAGAGTTAAAAGCAAAAAATTCATACATTTATCTGTTTCTATTTTTATATATTCTAACAAGTGATTACAACGAAATTAAATATACTAATAAAAACAATTAAATAAATCAAGTAAATAATTATATATTCAAAGAATCATAATTTATTCATAAACAAAACAAAGATTAATTAGTCAAAACAACGTTTGCTTAGCAACAGTTAAACTAAATTAAACTGTTTTTTGACATTATTACTAAAAATTGTTTTATTATAATTACGTTCTATCGCTTACCTTAAAACTAACATATTTATTCTGATTATTAAATAAATAATTGCAATTAATAAGCACTTAAAAATAGCTAAATATGATTAAAGCTATCAAATGGAGGAAAATAACATTTGTTTTTATTTTGTAAAATAGTTAAACATTCAATAAAATTTAAGTAATTAAATTATGGAAATTCGATAAAAAATATAAAAAACAAGATAATGGCACTTTACTTTTTTTATGTGTTTGTACACTAATTACGCAATACTGCACCTGTTTGCGGCGCAACACCAATACTACTTTAGAATCCAAAAAAGTTTGAATAAATATTCAAACCTTTTACATTTCTAGAAAATGTGAGTATTTCTCAGAATTGCAATTTTTTAATGTTAACGCATACTTATAAAATTCAGAACTAAAAAAAAGTTTAATTTTTGACCAATGCTTCGACTACCATACTATAAATAAAATAATGTTTACCAAACTTGATAGTAATAAATATCACATTAATTAATCATAATAATGAATCAGCATGTTCTAATTTAATCGCGATATGCGATCAACAAATTCAAATAAAAAATACTGCAGCGAAAGCAATAACCGAGAAAAAAGGTCAACTGGTTTTTTAAAAATTTACACCACATTAAACAGAAAAAAATAAAATTATTGTTTTAAAATTTTTAATTCAGAAATAATGCTAAATAATAAAATATAAAATACTATCAAAAACGACAATAATTTTGTTATAGAAAATTTTCATACAAACTATTTTAAGAATATGAGTTGTAAACCAAATTATAAACAAATAATTTATTAATCATAAAAAATTTAATAAAAAATAACTCAGATGAAATAATAATTTAAAGTAAAAAAATAATTGATATATTTGTTTCATAATCTTTGTAAATGGCAATTTCTTCAAAAAAGTTGGAAATTTTAGTTAGATTCATTTAGTATATAAAAATTCTTTAAATTAACATTTCAGTTATTTGTTTTCGACCAAAACATAATTAATTAAGCATTAGTCTTAAATATAAATATAATAATAAATGAGTATAAAATTTGCATTTGATTAGTTATTTGGCACTCTATCTAAATAATTCAAAAACGTAGATATTAAAATTCAAAAAATTATCATATTATTATTTTAAAAAGTTTATAAGAGAAATGAAAGCGTTGTTAGGAGAGTTCAATTGGGCGGGAGGGTCGCGGAAGAACTTAAATTCGGCCAAAGCGTCGGCTATGGAGCACAGAATTAAAAATTGTAAAAAGACATCTTAGTTTTAGCAATTTTAGTCTTAAGAAATCTCAGGATTATTTTCTGTAGATGCCAAAAGAATTTGAGTAAAATATGTTAAAATTAAAAAAATTAAGAAAATTGCGAATAATGATTAAATACTTATTGAATATGTATTTAAAGTTGGGCATTGACAGCTTAGAAACATTTCATACATATTACATATTTTATTATATTCGCGTATCAAAATGAATTTTAGCTGTAATTACATCAATTTAAAACACCATCGGTCATCCATCATAAAAACAAAGAGATTTGTTAGAAAAATAATACCCATCAGCTTCATTATCTAAACGACCAACCACAAACGTGGAAGAACAAATAATAATTAGTCAAAATCTACAAAAAAAGCAGAAAAACAAATAAATTAATATTGTAATTGGTTACGGCAAACTCAACTATAAATTTAAAATAATAATAGCAAATAAATTAACATTTTTATTAATACGGTGTTTTGAGTACGTTCTACACCTAAGACCCGTAAAAAACATTTTTTAAAAGGTAAAAATATACTAAATGTAATATTAATAAGCAAATAGTCTCAATATAAGGACTAACCTAAAAAAGTAATATTAAAATCATATAAAAAAAATCTCGTCCTCAAGGTAAGATGGGCTTCTTTTGCCAAACGGATTAAAAGCATTGAAAAACAAATAAGCATATAAATATGCCTATCAACCTTAAGCGGAAAAAATCGCCACTTTAGTCACACCAATTAAAGAAAGAGCAATGAGGAGAACCTGCAAAATAGGCATGCACCTGTTTAACAAGAAACCATTTTCCCAATCAAATGGTTGCGCCACAACGCAAGAGAAAAAGGAATGATATAAAAATTATGCGTCTTACCACATAAATGGACTCTTGTCATTGGAATAAAATAGAAAACAAACTAAAAATATTAAATCACGTATCTGCAGAAATTCTTATAAATTTATTGTTATACTGAAGATATTAAAATAAAAATTATATAATATTTTCAAAAACATATGATCGTCCCAGAAATAATAATTAATTAACGAAAATTCATAAAATTAGCTATGTAGAATTCGATAAAAATATAATATAATATTTGTAACATCGAAAGAAAAATTATGCGTCTTACCATAAATGGACTCTTGTCATTAATTTAAAAGTACGTATTTTTAATATAAACATTATTGTATTTTAAAATTTATTTGCAGAAAGTTAGCTCCAGTTTTCTTTTAGATCAAATTTTTTTATTTCCGGTGTAATAATTCCAAACTTAAATCTATCTTGTTGGTATTTAATGTAAGATGCACTTAGCATTCATTTATGATAACATCCATTGCCACACATGTAGTAATAGTGTTTTTTTGGTTTGATCCACGTGACAACATTCTTCGTTCTTCCATAAACCGTGCAAACTTTGGAAAGAGTGAATGAATGATCTTTGTTTCATTGTATGCAATTTATTTACAATTATATTATTTTTTCTCATGTTTGATTATGTACATTTTTTGTTTTTTCTAGATATAATATTTATTTATGTTTTAAAGTGGCTTTATCTAATTCAAAATAGTGGAAATCGATTTAATTATTATTTTGAAAATTGTAATCTTCAATTGTATGTAATTATCTAGAAAATTTATTATTATTTTGATAATTTTACGGATTTATTTTAGTAAACTTGTTTACAAATACAAGTTTAGACTCTGTGGCGGCGACGCTCTGCTCAAGGGTACGCATATGTAAACATTTATTTTGTTTTCCTAAAATAAAATAATATTTTTATCTTTGTAAATAATGCATAAATTATGATTAGCGAATGTAATATTTTATTTTATTTACTTTGTTATTTTAAATAATACGTAATTTGATATCACAAATATTAAATTTTATTGTCACCAACTTCGTTGGACCGCCTCTACCGGGCCCGCGTTAAAATCAAAAATTTGGTAAACATCTAAAGAATTTAGTGTTAAAATAAAATGATATTTATTATTTTGACCTTTTTTTTGCTATTTTAATCTTGTAAGAAAATCTCTTGGTCTAATAAAATTGTCGTTTATTTCAAATTTTGTGTTTAAACCTTTATTATTAATTTATAAGTTTATTAAGAAACTGAACGTAGATTTATGTAGCATATGATGAGGTTTTTATTACTTTTCACGAATTTATATAAATTTGCAAATTTTTACTTACTTTATTGATCAATTGTATTCTCGCACTTGCGATTTGATCAAAGAAATTGTTTTCTGATGGTTTGTATTGCATTTTTACTAAGTATTTAATATGATTAATGTTGAATAAAATTTTTTAAATACAATTTGGTTTCTATTTTTTCATTTCATTTAATTTTATATTTAAATTTTTTTTAAGTTATTATAACTCTTAAAAATTTTTGAATTTACTGATATTATATTGCACATCTTTTCTTTAACGAAATTAATTTGAATGGATGCAATAATTTTATATCCGGGTTAATTTTTCGGAAACCGTTATTTCTACTTATTTTTTGACTGTTATAGCATTATAGTAATTGTTTTAATTTGTAATTCTGTAAAGCTCAAATGAAATAAACAAAACTAAGAAAAATATAATCATAAAAAATTATATAAATAATAACTAGAGCAAAGACAGTTTTGATGCAGAGCAGAGTGTCATTTAATAAACAAACTTTGGTAAATAAATAACTTTAACATAGAAATCAAAAGAATTAAAACATAAAATACTTTAAAATTAAATAGTCATTTTTTTTTGATTATAAAAAATTGAAAACAAAAATTATTAGCCCCAGAGAGAAGAGCATCTCACAAGATTGTAGAATGATGCGTCCCACCCTCTATGCC
The DNA here is from genome assembly GCA_018350325.1 of Globodera rostochiensis. Classification (NCBI taxonomy): domain Eukaryota; kingdom Metazoa; phylum Nematoda; class Chromadorea; order Rhabditida; family Heteroderidae; genus Globodera; species Globodera rostochiensis. Next base: position 128,807 of record JAEVLN010000035.1, read on the forward strand.
TATTCATTCATTTCCGTTGTCCTGGTTCATTTTGAATCTTCGTAGCGACTTTCTTAATTAAAAAGAATGCAATATAACACAAATAACAATACAACAAATATGGAATTAATAATGATCTTGAAATACTAGATACCTTGTATGAAAGATATTTGAATTAAAAATAAATTATTTTAACTTAGCAAAAGGAATTTTTTTGTTATAAAAATAAATCATCTAATTTTCCTTTGAGGAAATCCGGGTTGGAATTCTTTGGTACTTCAGCAATATAAAAAATATTCTACTATTTAATATATAATATACACAGTGATGCCGATTAGAAACGACAGCATGGACAAATACTAGAGGCTTTTAAAATAAATTTATTTCTTAACAATAAAATTTTACGTACAAAATACGAGGCTTCTCTAATTTATATTATGAGATGTAATTTTTATCAATGCAAAAATATTTAAAATTTGTATTAATAAAATAAATTATTAAAAAGCATTCTTAAAAATGGCAAACATTGCGTTGAAATACCAAAATTAATAGAAAGCAAATTAATATAAAAAAATAAAAAATATTTTTACTCAACAGATTAAATGTTAGCTCAAGAGTTAAAATTTTTTATCAATTCAAACAAGTGTTTAAAACCCAAGATGATAAAAGTAATTCGCGTTGCAGTGGCAATAACTCTTTTATTTGACTATTACAGGCTGTCAGCACATTGAAGATATTATAATTAAGGAAGTTTTAATGAATATACTGAGCTTTAGGTTTTTATTTACTAATTCTGCAGATTATTTATACAAGTGCACTAAATTATCTTGTAATAATGTTTATAATCATGGCATTTATAAATACAATGAAGTTGTTAATTAATCTTTTATTTAAATATTATTCTCATTCGTATTTGTACAATTAACTTTTTCTTATTCTGCTACCTTAACTGCCATATATATAACGATATTTTATTATTAAAAGTTTTTGAAACAGTTTTAATCAAAAGATATTTAATATTAAAAAATAATAGGGTATTAATATTTAATAATTTCTTTTAATTTGAGGATTAATGTTTTATTTATAGTAAATGGTTTGGTGTTGATATTTTAAATAATTACTATGTATTCTATTTTTCTAATTTTAATATTTAACTTTTTTTGTAAATTGATCGGCTCGGCTGGCTTACCAACTCAGCCGTATTCCAAAATTACACAGTCCGGATGAGCACTTCAAAATCCATATCATATACCGTTGTTCGTTGATTTTAGTAATTGATATAAGTATTAAATTTTTTGCAAAATTTGAAAATATCAAAGTGAATCATGACATTTTAAATATAATAAAGTTGTTAATAATCTTTTATTTTAATAAATATTAATCTCATTAGTATTTGTACAATTAGCGTTTTCTTATTCTGCTACCTTAACTGTTATTTATTTAACAATATTTTTTCTTATTAATAATTTAGAGATTGTGATTTAAATAATTTATACCGTTCATTTAAATTGTATAATTATCAGTTTTACCTTTATATAGTAAAAATAAAATCGCCTAAATTTGAAGTGTGAATTCGTTTATGCGCATGATTTCATTTGCATCTTTATTATTTAGTTTGAAGTAGCATCAATTCGCACTATTATAAGAATATTGTGAATAAAAGCGTAACATTTATTTTAGCATAATATTATTTTTTTAAATTCTTGATTGACTTAGTATACAACAAATTTAGCCCATGTCTTTCTTGTTCAGTCCGATTATTCTGTAATTGAAGGGTGGATTATTTAGAATAAGTGATTATTTATTACGTGTCGAGATCGCTTTTTCTTCAAAATATCACATATTTTCTTTAAATATATTAATTCACGTTTTGTAGCATACTTTTAATCCGTCTTATATTTTATTTCAATTATCATTTTGTTAATATTAAATTTATTAATTTTATAATGTCTAAAAATATTTATTTGCAAATATTTCAAACCGGAAAGGCAAAGAATCATTTTAAATAAATTTTTACTTCTTATGTGTTGGTGTGCAAACCCGCTTGAGTGCAAGCAGTTATTTATTGTTTTTCATTTGTCTTATGCGCTTCCCCGCATTAATACAAATTTTTGAATAAATTTTTAATATTTTTACATGCGCAAGAAAAGAATTTTGGAAATAAATTTTTGCTTCAAATTCCTTAACAAAGATTGCCATTTTTTAAAAAAATTCCCCCGGCGGCGCTTGTCGGCACCGCCGGACCTTTCACATTCCTAAAAAGTAGATACCGGAATTTTGATGACCGGATTCGGAAACAAATTTATATTATTTTTCTTGCCCACTGAAGACAATGCTGAAAGTTTTGAGAAAAAAAATGTTTTATGAGCAAAATCCCCACCCGACCCCTGGCATGGTCAACCCCGGCCTCTATGACCCCGACTGAGGGGACGGTTTGGTTTGTAGTTGACGTGATTGATGTGACACTGATCAGAAAAAACATCGAATAATTAAAAAATCGTAAATTTAGGCTTTTTGGTAGGTTTTACTAAAAACTTTTGGGTTTTGTTCAAATTTTGGGTTTTGCCAGACCAAAAAAAACCAAAACCAAGATAAACCCAATATTATTGACCAAATTTTGTTTGGGTCCAACTTTCAGATCTCTAAATAATACGTTTGTAAGAATGGCTCCAACCGGCGTCACATCAAATTTGAATATTATTTTAAAATTGTTTGAAGGCAACTTTAAATTTTTTTTTTTGATTTAAGCGTTAACTAAGAATGTATTCTTTACACTTAATTATATTTTATTTAAGACGAGGACCGAAGTATGCCCGAAGTTTTTTGCAGGCAACGAGAAACGAGGTTCTGACGCGCGAGGATTCGCTATTAAGAATTTTTGCACCAGTGACGACGACGTGTTCATTATTGTGATTTTGGCTTTTTAAATTAATATTTTTTTTATTTAAAACTTTAATTAAAGTTGGAAATCTGAAGCTATGTTTTTTCTAATTAAATCATACGATAAGTCAGACCGCGGACCTGATTTATCACATCAGATCGTCATATTTGTGTTCATCAGATCAGGGATGTGATCTCACATCGTACAATCATATCACGTGCACGTATTTGACATTGAAAAAAGAACCTAACAAAAGCAAAACAAAATCAAACGAGTAAATAAATTTTTTTGAATATTTATTATAACTTACGCATTTATAAATTTATACACATGTATTAAACCCATACTAAGAATCTAAGCGTCTAAATCATTATTAATCGTCAGACAAAAAAGATATATTTAAATAATAAGACAACTTTGATTTAAATTTAATCAATCTTTTGCCCAAATATTCTTCTAAAAGTATAAAACAAATAAATACAGGTGCTCACTTGATTTTTTATTTGAATTTTATCGTAAATTCTTTTTTTTTTGAAAATAATAACAAGAAAATAAATAATGTTATTAACATCAAATAATATTTTATGTTCCAAAAAATTTATCAATCGATTGTTTGTACACTAAATAAGTTAATAAAACACCTGAATTCGGCACGAGGTTGACCTTGATTAAAATAATCTGTTACAATGCCAGTATAAAAATAATTAAAAATAATCTGAATCTAAATAAATAGGCCATATTATTCTCACAAATAATTGATAAATTCGTCAAACACGATGAAATAAACATGTTTTGATACTTAAAGAGCTTTGATGGAATAGATTTTGAAAAGTAAGTAGCCTAAATTTTGAATATGAAAATTGATTCAGTTCAATATGATTTTTTTGTTGAGAAGTTTTGATCAATTTAATTCCAGCAAAAATCAAACTGCTGTGATTATTTAATTATAATAAAAACAAAACCAAAAATCGAACCTTCTTTACTATTCTAAATGTTTCGCGTAATCAAAACTAGTAAAAATTGTTAGCAATTCTAGTAATTACATTATAAAACAAATTTAAAATGAAATGCTTGATCACATTTTTTTAAAATAATTAAATTAACGGTCGTTGGTTTGTATATCACTTCAAAAAATACATCATTTGCGATGTTTGCTTTTAATTTATTATTCAAATTCAGCAACGTTTAAAATTGTAAGCTTAAGACATATGCCGAATTGGCCGTGCACCATTTTTTATATCAAATAAATCTGCCGATTTTCATTTCAATTGTGCTCAAATTGTATGTTTTTAAATTTTACGTTGCATAACATTAAATGTTTTAGTTTTGCGAGCAGGTTATGTTTAACACGTTCATTTAGCTATTCAGTTTTTCCCAAATATAAAGTCATCAACATTATTTTTTTGATTATGTAATTGATTTTTATAGTTTTCGAGACCCATTTTAAAATGCGAGTTTATTTAATAATGTTTTATTTAATATGTTGAATTTTGCGCCATGAGTTTGCAACCAAGATTTAAAAAGAAGATTAGAAAAAACCGTCGTACTTCAGGGAACGTTTTTGCCATTGTTGTTGCCCTTGTCATGATTTCACTGTTGTTTAGTCTAGTAAAAACAAAATTTAAATTTGTTACAAATTATTATTCTGTGCCCTCCACCTCAATTACTTTTGTATTTTTATTATTTTGGTTATTTTCATTTCTTTCGATTTTAGTGTTTTATTTTAGCTTTCAGGAATGATAATTTATAAGCTAGTTTCTTGTTATCGGCACCCAATCGGTCAGTTAATAATATGGGCAAAATTTTTTAATGGTTGGAGGTGACAGAATCAGTGAGTTATTTATTTAGCTACATTATTTACGTCAAATTTTGATTAATTTTTTAAGTAGTAATAGTAATTTGGCATTTATCATGCTTTGCTTTAGTTCTATGTTGATGTTTATTTTATTTTGGCTATTGTACCATTCATTCTTTTCACATAATATTAATTTGTATTATGGAATGTTTATCAAATATTATTATAAAATATCAAATTATATTCACATCAAATTTTTATCTAATAAATCCAGATGGCATGTATATATTGTTTTGGGTATATCATTTTTGATTCATTTTTTCGAATAATCGCCATATATTTGGTTATCAAGGCTCTACTGGTTGTCAGCAATCAGTTATTTTCTTGTTTTCCCCCATTTTATTGTTCATCTTATAATTTTAGTTCAAGAGCAGATAAAGCGGGATACCCTGAAAAAGAAAATTTGCGTCGTTGCGTTAATTTATAAAATATTTTTAAAATAATTGTTTCACATAAACACAATTTCGTCATTATATGGCATGCAAAAATTTCATTAAAAATTGAAAACAAAGAATAATATAATTGTTTTTGTTCAATATTAATTAAATTTATTAATGCCAAAAATATCCAATAACAAAAATACGGAGATGAATATAGATTGTTCTTGAAATAATAAAATAGCCAAGCTCCGCTGGCAGAAATGACATAGAAAATTTAAAATTTAATTTAAAATAATTTTAAGATTATAATTTAGCATATTCATTTAATTATTTCCCATTGAATCCGTCTTTAAGACACAAGGGAGCACAACCAGTTATAAATTTAATCAAAATTGAATTTACTAAAGCTTAACTTAAAAAATTAAAAACTCAAAATAATTCTCTTGTGCTAGAAAAAAATATTTCATAAAAATTGCGCTACTTTAATATTAAATATTCTGAAAGAATTACTGTGCCAAAAATAAATTTGATTTAAACCCTTAAAAATATAAAAACAAAATTAAATTGAAAAAAATAAAATCAACTAATGGAAAGAAAAGACAAAGCAGATAAAATATGTACAAACTTAAAAAATTGATTTAGTATGTTGACTGCGACAACTTTAACATTTTATGCGATTGCCCGATTAGTTGCGGGCCTAAGCAAACCAAAACACTTTGAAAGCATAATATAATTAACGTACAGTCCAGAATTAAGATTTTAAAACAAAATAAATAATAGTATATCAAAGTACAAAAAATTCAGAATAATATACCAAAGCTTAAAATATGTTATTAACCTAAAAGAAATATTTAGTAATTGGATAAATGACACATAAAAACTAGGGTTGTTGGCGGTTGGTTAACCAAACCGAAACCGAAAACCGGCTTTTTTGGCCCAAAAACCGAAACCGAAAACCGAGGGTCGTAAAACCGGCCTAACCGAAAACCGGGGGTACCGGTTATCGGTTTTTTCGGTTTGAAAAAAACACCCCTAATGAGGGATATTATGGGACGCCGTAGGTGAAAAGGCTGGTGTAGTGGTGAGTGGGGGTAGGTTGAACTGTGTTGGGAGTAGGTTCAGATCCGGTCTGTATTTGTTTTTTCAAACCTCCTCTTAACTTTACTGTGTGTAAACAATTCCAAAAGTTTTTAAATTCACTATTTTTTTAATTAAATAAAATTCACAAGTGTGATTGGACGAATTCACTGAATATTTAAAAAATGAAAACTTTGTTCAAAGTTGAGTGACCCCGACTGTGTAATTTATTTTTTATCACTTTCGGTGAGCATCTATGGTGGACGAAGCAAATAATTAAAATTTAATTTTATTTTTGTAATTGTGGATCAAATTTCTTAACAAATTCGTTAAATCTCAAATAAAAATTTCCCGGACTCTTATCACTCCTAAAAAGCTTAAAATGACCGGATTTTTAAATTTTTGACCGAAACTTTTAACAAATTGAGTCAAAAATTCAAAATTTTTTCGGCGGCGCCTATCGGCACCTCCGACGCTCCCCCCCCCCCCCTCCTATCCCGTCTCAAAGAAAAATAGGCCTAAATAAAGCTTGAAAGGGCCTTAGCCAGAAAAATTTTGCCGATAGGAATCGCCGTGAAAATTTTTGGGATTTTTGTTAATAAACTTCATCAAAATTGGCAAAATTACGCATTTTTGGGGTTTCGGGAAATTTTTCAAAAAAAAATATCTTTACGTAAAAGTGGAGGGGATGCCCGGCGGGGAAATTTTAAAAATGGCAATCTTTGTTAAGAAAATTGAAGCAAAAGCTCAGAAAGATGTGATAAATTTATTTAAAAATTCTTTTTTTCTCAACATTGATTTTTAAAAAAACTGAATTCGTCCAACCAAAAAATAAAATAAAATTTGCCAAAAACCGCTTTCGGTTTTCGGTTAACCGGGTGTCGGCCAAAAACCGAAACCGAAAACCGGGGGTCGGTAAACCGGCCTAACCGAAAACCGGTACCCCCGGTTTAAAACCCGCCCACAACCCTAATAAAAACTGTAATAAAACGAGAGATGTGATTATAGCAATTTGAATATTTTATGAATAGAAAATAGCCTGGTTAAAAAAATAAATAAAACTAATTCTTGTTTACATTATCCTATTAATTAAATAAAAAAGGCAATTATTTTTACTGATATAATTTCCAAACATTATATTAAGTGTTTAAAAGCGAAATAATGCGTTAACATTTAAAAAATGGACAAGCTACCTAGCTGATTTTTTGCAACAATTCGATCGGCGAGGAAGACGACGTGAGAAATATAATTTTAAATTGAAAAAGCATAAAAAAACTGAAATAATTTCAAAAACAAATCCATAATAAATTATTGCAATTTTACTCTGTAATATATTTATAATTAGATATCTTTAAGCAGCTGCGCAAATCACCCGACGAGTTGAAGCAAGAATGGAGAAATGATGATGGAATATATAAAATCAAATTCCCGAGGTCGAATAATACAAAAAAAGTTAATAGAATAAATTAATAAATGTAAGGAGTTGGACAATTGCCCCATATAATTATTTCATTATTCTTTCCAGTGGTCACCGGACTTTCCCATTCAATCATTGCACATTTCATTCATCTCATGTCCCCGCCCACTTATATGAACATCAAATGCTGCCCCCATATCATTCATCTCTCGGATCTCGACACTCAGCCCTCAAGAGACGCGACACACTGATCCCTCTCCCAACTCCCGAGAAACTCAGCCCGGAAAGCTCAAGTCGACAGAGCAATTCCATCTTATACATTTCATTGTCGGAGAGACGTCGGAGGAATAAAGCATTTATACCAAATGTCCAATTCGGGGGGGAGAACCATCAGATCCAGGGCCCGGATCCTTCCCCTGAACATTCCCCAATTCCATCTGAGTTCTGACGGTGCGTCGACTGGGGAGCACAGCACGCATCCCTCACTGGTAGCACCGGATGGTTCCTCTCAATTTTGGGAACATCCATCGGCATTCGACAACAATGAAAAGATTCCGCGAGTGGGTTCGGCAGAGGATGAGTTTGGCCAATTTGGAGGATGCTAGCGAAGTAAGTGGTTAACCAAGCCTGCGGGCTAAAGGCAATTATGAAATCGTGCACGAAATTAATGAGTAGAGAAACATTCAAAATGACAAGAAGAGATTCGAAAAAAAGTCAAGCAAAAATGCCATACAGACGCAATAGTTAAACAAGACAAGAATATTATTCAGATTCAAAGGTAAAAGTGTGAGCAAAAAAAAAAAAAAAAAAAAAAAAAAAAAAAAAAAAAAAAAAAAAAAAAGAAAACGAATCACATCAGGTCAAATCCCGAAGAGGACTAATTAAAGAAGAGTTCGGACCCTGAAATTACATTAAATTCTCAAGCAGCAAGTATGTTAAGTTCAAAGTTCATTCCTGTGTCAATTGAGTGTCATTAATAATCGTTTCCGGAATGGAAATCGCGACAGCTCTCACGGCTCACGGAGAGCGATAGAAATCAGCGGCGAAGGGAACAAAGATCAGCTGAGTTGAGAGAGTGGGAAAGTTTTTTTTTGTTCGGCAAACACATTATTCCCCGATAAGTGAAATTGGAACGGGGAGTGTAAAGGAAGCAATACGCTCGCACATTACAATTTTTCTCGAGCCCGAGGCTTTTTAACCGTCCACGTCCAACCAGTGGAATCACTTTCTTCCGCACAATAGTTTCTAAAGGAGGATGACAAGAGCAATTGCTTTCAATGTCTTATACCAAATTAATTAAGTCCATTCTTAGATTACCTAAAAAAAACCCAAATTGAAACCCAGCGAATTCTCTCCCTTTCTGATGAGTGCAGCGGATGACCCTAATGCTGGGGCACCTGCACAGAACCAAGCCTGCGGGCTAGAGGCAATTGTTGAAGTGAAAAATGAGACTGAAACTCCGATATCTGTGATCAGCAAGAGATTTTGGGCCGGAAAAACAACTATTAGGGTGTCTGACATGGAAAATGCCCATGCTGAGATCTTAAAATTGGAGGATGGAGTGAACCGTGCCCTCAGATCGGTCAATCGGTCTCTCAATCTGAAGGGGCAGTGGGTAAATCAGGTGGTATCAAACGCGAATGCAAACTTTGAGACTCTAAAAGTTCAAGTTAACACGCTCGCTGAAAGAGTTGATGAGTTGGAAAGGGCGAGTGAAAGCACTGAGCCGAGTGAAACTCGATATGGCCATACCCCAACGTTTGTCACTCCATTGGATGGGAGACAAGGGGATCGGGGCGAGGACAGCATTTCAGAAGAGGAACAGGAGGAAGAAGACAGGGCTGTCTATGAAGTTAACATGCTCAGCAACACCTTGTCCATCGGGTCGAGCTTGGAGGTTTTTGGTGAAGAATCACTGTTTGCGTTTGAAGATTGGGCTGAGCGGTTCAAAGACTATCTATCAGTCTCTGGAAAGAATTGGACAGATGAGGAAAAAGTGACAAGGCTCAAGCTGGCACTGAAAGACACCCCCAGAGCATTATTTAAGGAGCTGTTGCCTGCTCAAATTAGGACTGTCGATGACGCACTGAACGCCCTGAGAGCCAAATTGGACTCGCCTCAGCGACGTGAAATTGCAAAAAGGACGCTTTCTCTATGCAAGCAGCGTGAAGATGAGACGGTTGTCCAATTTCTGCGAAGACTCTCACCCCTCGTAGAAGCCACCAACCCATCACTCTCATGCGACCAGCGCAAGGAGAAAGTGTGTGAAGAGTTTTGGTTGACCCGGACTACGTCAATGTCATCCGACAGACGAATTGCCAACATGATCAACGTGGACGCCTGATGCTTGCAGGGGAGGGGATGGTGAGGTCGGAGGACTTCTACATCAAGTGGAGAGGTAACAATGAAGGAAGCCGCGCAGGTGGGTCAAGGGGTAATGAAAGGGGGGAGGACAGATACAGACCCTACTTCTTTCAGAACCGAGGGCGTGGACAGCAACGGCGGTGAGCGCGTTCAACAAAAGAATGAGGGACGAAGATCACCCTCCATTTCACAATCACCATCAATTTCCCCGAATCACCCTCACTTAATTCCTCATTCATTCTTCTCCAAATCTCTAAGGGAGGCCGGCGACCAACCAAAAATAACTCACCCCTTTAAACAAATAAGGCACGTCCAACTTCCCCAAAGTTCCTCTAACCCCGCTCCCTCTCTCTCTCCCTCTCTAATCACTTCTCCCTCGCCCTACTGGGACGGAATGACCCTGGTAATCCTTCTCCGTCACCTTAGGCCATCCATCGAAAGGTGGACGAGCTGTTCAATCACAGTTGCGCAGCCTGGTGCGTGGGTGTTCGGATAGGAGGGTCAAAGGCGAAGCCGCATCCCAACGGGTTGCCCATTCACTCTCACACACTTGGATCATGTCTCTATTTCCCCACGTGGGAAATAATATCCTCCGCCGATGAGGATCGGGGACGATCCTATGGGAAGGGGGAGCTGTAAGGAGTTGGACAATTGCCCCATATAATTATTTCATTATTCTTTCCAGTGGTCACCGGACTTTCCCATTCAATCATTGCACATTTCATTCATCTCATGTCCCCGCCCACTTATATGAACATCCAATGCTGCCCCCATATCATTCATCTCTCGGATCTCGACACTCAGCCCTCAAGAGACGCGACACACTGATCCCTCTCCCAACTCCCGAGAAACTCAGCCCGGAAAGCTCAAGTCGACAGAGCAATTCCATCTTATACATTTCATTGTCGGAGAGACGTCGGAGGAATAAAGCATTTATACCAAATGTCCAATTCGGGGGGGAGAACCATCAGATCCAGGGCCCGGATCCTTCCCCTGAACATTCCCCAATTCCATCTGAGTTCTGACGGTGCGTCGACTGGGGAGCACAGCACGCATCCCTCACTTAAAGTAAATGTAAAATAAAAATATCTTAGAATGCATATGCACAGAATTAAAATATCTTAAAGCAAAAACTCCGTTATATGCTAACTTTAAGTCAAATTGACTCTTTTTAAATATATTCCATGTGCAAAGTACCAAGATTCGAGAAAATGATGTTGTAAGATTAATTAATGTATATATTTCTAATTATTATGACTGATTTGCACATTGAATTTTTTTGTGAATTTATTTTTAAAAAACTTCACAAGAAGAACTTCCGATGAAGTCCGCACAATATGAGACGTGCATTGAACTTTTAGCCGATTTTTTAAGATAAATTTTCGACGATAACAAACAATAAATCGAAACAATTTGAATCCATCGTAGATCAAAATAAATGCACACGGGTAAAAATTAATTTAAAAACTTGATAAACAATATTAAAAATTGAAAAATATATATTGATTTTGGATCGCGTTTAAAAAATCAACCGTTTAACGGCAACTCGTACGATGTTGTTGCACTACTACGTGCTTATGTGCTTATGCCCGTAAGTTTTAAAATTAAAACAAATTAATCTATAATCCATGAAGGTAAAATAAGTTGAATTTTAAATTTTGTTACTCCATATTGAAAAATTATAAAATTAATATCAGATAACAAAATGCAAAAATGAAAACAATAAAATTTATTGAGTTCAAAAACAATAATAATACTTAATTTTTACAAAAAATATCCGGGAAGTCGTTCTTTGACTAATAAAATGTTACGACAATAATTATTTAAATTGAAAGGAGCCGGGGAAATTTTTTCAGGTACAAAACAGCTAAATCAAATATTATCTTCTTTTATTAAATTTTCAATCAGATAAATTATTTTAAAAGAAAGCAATAAAACTTATAGTAACCTAAAAAAGCTTCTACAGAAATTTAGATATTTTAAATTTTCTATTCTATTAACTACTTTGTTAAATTTATTTGGCATATTTACAAAATTTTACTTCTTAACACAAATTTAACAATCACAGAAAAAAAGATATATTAGAAATTATAAAAAAATCGCAACTTAAAATCGTTCTTTTACTTAATTATTTTTTAAAATAATAATAAACTTTTTGATCATTAAATAATATTTTGTAAATCAGGTGATTAAAAAATTGCTAAACTAAAAACCAGCAAAAAAAGTAAAATTAAAATACTCAGTTAGAGCATTTGCATTTAAAATCCCTATGCTAAAAAAATGAAAAACCCTCCATACATTGCTATAAAAAATTATAATTAAGTTATTTTGTACCGTCGAAAATTGTTGAGAACCGGCATAAAGCCAACAAGTTTTTTAAATTGGATAATATTAAAACAATGCTTTTCGATTAAGGATACAAAAAAAAATAAATTTTTTGCGAAGTTCATATTATTTATGATAGCATCACTCATCCCCGCGTTTAAACGATAAATAGTTAAACACTAATGATGAATATTAATTTTTTGAATAATAGAAGAAACAATACGGAAAAACCTATTAACAAAAATATAATCAACTTATTATACAATAAGCAATGTTTAAGCTTCCAAAAAGCATAAACTGGGCTTGATCAGTCTCAAAGCCCCCGAGATAGGAGCCCTCAAAAGCGGGCAACGGCCTCCCGGGCCGCAGCTAATCTTCGAGGTTCTGCTCGCCTCGAAATTTGGCAAACCAACGCTGCGTTGTCCAAAGATTCACAACATCATCGCCTAACGACGCACACACATTTCGGGTCGCCTCGCTCGCTCCATGGCCCAATCGAAATTCGTGGAACAAGAGGGATCGGATTTGGGATTTGGAATGTTCCATTGAAAATTTTTTTCAAAAATCAATTTGAGGGGAAAAGGACGGAAAATGGCTCTTAACGAATGCAGCAGAGTCTGCTCTTTCATATAGGCCAGAAATCGATCGGCTGCCCTTTGAGGCTGGCGGTGCAAAAAATGACTATTTGCATTTGGCGACCACTTTCCGATCACCCCAATAATAAAAATTTTTATCTTTATTAAATATAAAAAGCAGAAGTTGACTGGATTTTTGAAATGATTTTTTAAATATTAAAAAAAGCTAATATTGCGACAAATGAACCGAATTGCAGTAATTTATTTTAGTAAATTTTACAAATTTACTCTTATGAATTTACAATTACCAACTAATTTATAATTTCAAAAATTGATCGAACTAATAAAAATAAATAATATCTTAATTTAAAAATTCTTTACCAAAGAAGGCATTGCAAAAAAATTTACGGCTTTAATTTGAGCACAAAATCCGACGATCTGTTCAAAGCATTACGGAAAACTTTCAACACTTCTCCTCATCAGTTCTAAAACATTGCTAATTGTTAAATTTTGAATTTGTAAATGAAATGTACCATTTAAATGTAAACAAAATTTCTTAGGTTAAATATGTTTGATTTTAAATTATAGAATTAGTCCAAATATAAATGTACCTTGTTAAAATAAGTTAAATTAAAATCGAAGGCATGGCTAGCTAAAATGAGAACTAAATTTTAAGTTGGTCAAAATTTGTTTATGAATTAGTTGTTTTTTAATTAGTGCAAATTATTTCTAAATCGAAATCGGTTTTGAAATTTTTAAAATTACTGCTGAAACAAGCAGAAAAGGTTTTATTTTTTTACCCCCGAGTTTTTCTGGGATTTTTTTATTTCTAAATTTTTTTGGTTTTAAATCTTTTTTTAGAGTTTTGAAAAAACTGAAAAATTAGAATAATAAAAAACTAATAAAAAATTCCTAAGAATCTGAAGCACCAAGATCTAAAGCTTTTTTTAATATTTGTCAACTGCTAGTTTTTCTTTTGTTCTAAAAAATTACTTTTTCCCGTACCTTGATGCTATAAGAAACAATGAATATCCAAACATTGCTAGCAAATATAGCGAAGTAAAAATGAATAATGACATGTTATGCTCGTCCCGATATATAATGAAAATGTAAAATGATTTTATTAAATGAACAATCAAATTATGTCTAAACAATTTTAATAAAAGCAATTGAAAAATTATCCAGTTTGACTAAAAATTAAATTACGCAAGTATTCTCGTTCATTTGAACCAATATACAATATACAGAATTGATGTCAATAAAGTAAATAAATCTTTGCATTATTGTTTCAAAAAAATATATTTGTGTTTAGCGAAAATATTAAGTCTTATGAGCTGCTTGAAAAAGTTTGAATATGCTATCCTTTTATGTGAACAACGTCAGTTTAAGCAAAAAATTTAAATCGTTTAAATATTTTTAAAATTAATATGATTTGTTAAAAATGCTTAATTTAAAACATTGCAGCATAACGTCATTGATGTGCAGTTGACCTTGAGATCTGAAGCTAAACAGATTTAATTCAATTATATTTAAGCATTTAATAATTATCAAAATAAACATCAACTGGATAATTTAATTTCGATCATAAATAAAAAGCTGCTATTAATATTAAGGCATTCACAGAATTAATAAATCAACGAATTTAAAAGCAGGGTTTTACAATACATTATTTTAATAGCAGTAAAAATTATATTACTAAAGTTAGTTGTGGTTCCGTTCAATCTGAACACGCAAATAGATAGTGAAGAAATAAAATTAAACAAATATTGGAACAAATTGTTCAATGTTAAATAATGTTTTTTCATGCCTAAGGTGAATAAGAGTGGCTTCCAACGTTTCAAAGCTAAAAGAAAGGCGCAACAAATAAAATGTAGCAAAAAAGCTAATTATTTTAGGTTTCAATTAATAATAAATAAATGGAAAAAAACGGTTAAAAAAAAATTCAACACCTAACAAAATAAAAATAAATTTCAGACCTTGGTCCATTAAGTTATTTCCTAGATTATTTTAAATAAAATTTAATGGGTAAATAACAATGCCAAATCACCCCAATTACAAAGATGTGTGAAAGTAAATAACGAACAAAATCTTTAGATTCTGATAATTAAGACAATTATTGAAATTATTTTACTAATCTGTTTAAAAAATAAATAATATTTATTTTCACGTGCGATAAAGTGTTTATATTAAAATAAATTTTTTTATTAACCAATATTAAAGCACAGTATTGCCGACACTAAAAAAGTAAATAGCAAATTAAAAAGGTTAATGTCTAAATGCAAAAGCGATCTATGATGTAAAATATTAGATTCAGTTAATTTAGTTTACTTTTAAAACTTTACTTTATATTATTTTATTATTTGTCTTTAGCCTAATTGCCATCTCTTGAAATATCGCAAATATTCACTGTCTAGCTTCGTTTACTGATTCAAACCTATTTTTATAAGAGAAACATTAAATCGCCGACGATCTATTAAAGTGGTTAAAAAATAGAACTTATATGACATAAAATGTAAATCAGATTGGAAAAAATATTTTAACCAACTTCTTAAAGAAGAAAACCCAGCAGAAAAAAATCATCTTTATATAAATATAGTCTTGGTAAAACTTGTGAAGAAAACTGACAAAATCTGGACATTCAACAGAAATATGAATACTCAAGAAGTATAGATAAAGAATAACGAAATTAAATTGAGATTTAAAGGCACGTCACATTGCAATCATAAAGATTTGGAAGATGGACAAGTTTTGAGACAATTTGTTATAACACAAACGTCATTAATGTGTTACTGATAATATTTCGTGGCTTAAATATATAATCAAATAATAAAGCGAAAAATAAGTCGCATCCAAATTATTAAATAAAGCAATTAAACGCGTAAAGAAAAAATAATACAATAAATTTTAACTTGCGGACGTAATGATAAAAAACAGGGTTTCGATTACACATATCCGACAGTATCACTGGCTTATGAGTCATTAAATGAACGCGAAAAATTTGTGAGCAATTCAACTAATTAAATTTAAAGCTATAAACGAACGGGTATATTTTAATTTATTCAAAAGACAAAATTACATCGAACTGCTGCTTCCCATAACTCAATAGTTTATATATTTATTTCAGATAAATAAATATTAAAATTAATAATTAATATTACATGATAAGCTAAAATTATTAAATTTAAAAATGACTAAATATGAAATTGTTTGATCTTTCGAAATTCAAATAATTTGGGACCTTAGGTGTTCGCGGTCTTCAAAACAACTAACGTTGGTAAAGCTGTGGAAGCAAATGTTTTCATAAGAACTGGATGTGTGACTCTTTTTCCTGACAAGTACAGTCCAACTCGTACAAGAGAACAATTTAAAACAAGTTTTGAAACGTCACAATGCAAAAATTCTTTAGCCCAAAGCGCCACCCGCGCCGCCTACGCCACGTATTTAAACTAAAAAATAATTTATAAGCAAAATAATGACTTAATTATTTTGAAGTCTTTCATTGTAAAATATAACCAATTTTCTCATTCAAAAGTTTTTATTAATTCTCATAAATATTACAAACTTATTTTTAATAAAATATCTATTTAGACTTGAACGGAATTCTAAAAGGCATTATTTAATGCATGATATAGTCCACAGAGTTTGATAAAAAAAGTCATCATAAATTATAAAAATATAATTCGGAAAATATACGCAAAGAAAATTGTTTAATGAAACACAAATGAATTTGAGGAATGGCAAAATGTTTAAAGGTAAAAGTGAATAAAAATGTAACAAGAAAAAAATGTTATTGACTTCAAAAAAATATTTTATGTTCAAAAAATCAAATTAATAAAAAATTATTTACGCTTTGAAAATTATGGCATTATAATGCAAAGTGCAATGGCAACACTGTGTTTCACAAGCTTAAAAAGAGAATATCACCCATTCATAAACACCAGAATTACAAAAAATAATCAATTATATGGAAAAAGAATTCCTGAAACGAGAAGGTAGATTGGCTCCTCTTTGCGTGAGAAAGTTTATTAGTATGGTTTTATGGTTTGTCAACACTGTTGACCAGCGTGGTTTTATCAAATATTCTTGCTAATTATTTTAACACTAATTTAAATCTGTCTCCGACGAACTCAGTGTTTATCGTATTTATCTGATCCTTCTTACGGTTGATCTTTTTGATACATTCTGAAGCAGGAAAAAAATAATTAAAAGACGAAAAAATTTCAGAATATTTGCCCTGAATGTAATTTAATGCCAAGTGCATTGATTGCGTTTGATCGAACTTCTTCGCATTGTGTCACTCGTTCATATTTTTTAGATTTATTTAAATTGAGTTTTAAGTGAATATTTATATATTTATTAATTTTGATTTTAATTTTATTGTTTGATTTGATCCTTTCCTTTTGTTTTAATATTAATATTTAACACATCTTTTAGCAAACAGTGATTATTTTTGTAGTGAATCTTATTGCAAATATTTAACTAAAATGCGCTTGGCTTTTAGTTGGCCACGAGTGTAGAACTTAATACACAAATAAATTTAACGCTATAAAGAACGCTATCAAAACTCAAAACAAGATATTTAAACAAATTATAGGCTAATTAAATTTAATAAAAGTTTTACGCTATATCGAAGTTCTTAGTAGAAATAATGTTTTAGTTCGTTCTGGGTATTTTTCTTTTTCTGTTTCAAATCATTAGACAAACATTTTATCCTATGCGTTAAATCGTCACATAAGAGTCGCGATTGCACTTTCTAAAAAATATAAGAATAAATTTTTAATTTAATATTTGATGACAATAAATTTTCTTTCATGAATTTTACTGGTAATTAAATTATCAAGTGGATTAAATCCGGTAAAAATCGCAGCCATGCGTATGTGCAGTTTAATAAATGATTAGGTATGTTAAATGCGTTACAACGCTATCTTTAAATTAAAATAAACATTTAATTTTTTTTTAAATATATATCTAAAAGAGTAAATTAGCAAAATATATTCTAAAAGATAAATCTAAGTCTAAAAGTTGAAATAATATGATTAATATATAAAAAACTGCCGCAAAAAAAGAGTCGGATAACTGAAAATTATAAAGAAAGACACGCAAGTGAAAATGTTCAGACAAATTGAGAAAACATAGAAAATTATAATAATAAAATGAACTAATATAATTAAAGAACAATAGAAATTATTAACATTTTTGCAAAAATACATAATTTTAAAAATTAAATAACATTTAATGATAAATAAATGTAAATATTATTTCGTATAATAACGACTGCATGCTTGCTATCTAAAAGTTGAAAAATCTTATTTAACAAATAGCCAAATCAAATAATATTTTCAAAAAATGAAACACAAAATAAATGAGTGATGACAATTATTAGAACTACACGCGGTGCTTGCCGATGATTTTTGGTATTACATATAATTTAAGCTAAAAAAAATAAGCCCTGCGAGGAAGTTTAATTTACTTCATTCATTTCCACGAAGAGGTAAATACAATTTTGAGAAAAATGACAAATAAAATACATGCACAGCAGTACACCGAGAAAAGTGAAGATGAGGTCCAACGAGAGAGTCCTTGACAGGCGCTCAATTCAATTAAAAGATAAAGGAATTTCATACGTGATTTAAAAGCCGGAAAATTTTATTGCCTGTTAGTTTTTGAACGGTTTTATGAGCCTTTGGATTTTTTGTTGTATATTTTTATTAAACTTTTTTTACCATAAAACACCTTCCATAAATTTAAACCGATAGATTTTTAAAGCTGTAAAAAAAACTTAAGTTAAACAAAATATACCGGTTCTGTCATTTGCGTTCATTTTTTTATTATAATATTTTTTTTTAAATTTTTCCATGAAATTCGTTTCATATTTTATTGTTATAAGCTGCAAATGCTTTTTTCCTTTTAGATTATGTTGTTTGAAGAATGGAGATATTTTTGCGTTTTATTTATTTTTACTCATTTTTCACTTAATACAATATGTTTTTCATTTTTATCATATTTGCCAATTTTATACCGGGATTTTAATGCAAAAATAGATCGCACAAATATATAATATTCCAAAACTTTGACATAAATCTTACATCTTTTTTCACCCTCAATTATACAGAATAATAGTGTCTTCTTTAGTCTTTTGGCTTATCTTTTTTATATATTGGTATTAGGAAAATTTACTTTAGAATTTATATATTGATATTATCTATCATTTATAGATCCGTTGGCTAAAATATAAATTTTAAGAAAAATATTAGTGTGTAAAATAATTTTATTATTTTAGAGGGTAATTTTGAGTATAACGTTAATCTCTGTTCTTTTGCCTTTAAGTGAATATGTAATGCTTTCTGACCAAACACATATTCGATGTTTATGTGAGTACTGGAAGATTTGGTAAAAGGACTTTCTGAATTTTCAGAGGAACAATTATTGTATATATGTTAGTTTGACAAGGAGTTTCGCGTACCAAAAAGGATTTGAGCATTCCGGGAATCGGGAGCCCCGTGAAAGTTGTACATTACTTAACCAACTTTTTGATGCGCATCCAAAATAACTATAGGCGTGGCGCTCAGATGGACGCCCGCAGTGCAGTGCCCCGATTGCGGGTCAAAATTTCAGTCCCACTTAAAAAACTTTTTTCTTTGGATCGGGAGCGCTTAGCACCCGCTGGGAGGGCACCCCCCTGATAGGTTCTGAACAACTTTGTAAGTGATCACTTTTTGATCAGGTGAAAACTCTGGCCTGCAGAATTCGGCAAAAATTGCTGGGTCGGAACTCCGATTTTCGTTTTTTGTCACTAACTTTTTTGGGTTTGCCCGTAGCGCTTTGTGATCTTTTGCATTATTGTAGAGCTTCGAAAGCTGCGTCGAAAGTTGTTTAGATTGTTTAGAAATTTTTTGAAATTTTCGAGCTAGGCCCCCTCGAAGGTTTTTCGGTTTTTTGTGCCTAACTTTTTTTGGCGTACTTTTCAGGCAAAATACAAAATACTTTCAAGACCCAACTTTTCAAGAGCTATCGATTGGTGTTTATTTTGTCCGAAAATTCCGAAAAACGCTTTTTCCAGCCAAGTCCATGGTGGTGTAGTGGTGAGTGGTGGGGGTGTGGAGGGGTCGGGTGGGGGTTCGGATCCGCTTGACTGAAATCATTTTTTCCGACTTTCTTATGATATTTACGGTAGTGGTAACAATTTCTAAAATTCTTTTAAATTATTTCCGAGTTTTTAAAAATATTTTTGTGGGGCATTTTGAAATTTTTTGAAATTTCATTTTTTTGGTCAGAAAAATTGGGGAAATAAGTAAAAAAATCATATCTTTTCTTACAGATCAGCTTTTTAAATGATTTTGATCTCTTAAAATGCAGAAAAATAAGCGCAATTTTTATGCTATATTAGTTTTATGATAGGTTAAAAATGCAAAAAGTTATAGACAATTTTTCGAAAAAAATGAATTTTTAACAAAAAAATTAATAACAATTTTTCAAAAAGAGATTTTCAAAAACACTTTAATTAGTTAAATAGCTAATTTTTTGCTCTATTAGAAAATATTTTAGTTCATATTAATCCCTTAACATAGAACAGAGTTATGGTCGAAAAAGTGGTTTTGACTTTTAAGACCAAAGGGGGGACCCTTTTGAGGTGTCATCACATAATTTAATAATTTTTTTCCATTTTCTTTGCGCATTTATTGTGATGAAAATAATTTTCTAAAAATATTTTAAATATATATAATTTATTAAAAATAATTTGATGACAATTCAGTAATTTTTTGAAAAATTTTTTTGTTTGGATGGAAGAATTCACTGATTGTTGGCGAAATAGTGTGCTAAATTGAGAGAAAGTGTGTAGACAGTTAGAAGAAAAGAGAGTTAACGTGAAATTCTGATGCATCCTTGAGTAGTTTTCAACCATTTAATTATTGTTTTAGAGAATAGGTAAAAGGGGGGGGGGATGGATTGTGTGAGGGAGGGGGGAGCAGGTTGTTGAAGGGGGTGAGGTTGTACCTGGGGTGATCAGGGAGAAGGTGGGGGTGATGTACTTGGCGCGATTGGGATGCACTCCCCGTACCCCGAACCGTTGTACTTGAGAATCGTTGTGTCCATGGTCCCATTTTCGGCCAATTTGTTGTACCTGGTCTTATTTTTCGTCCACTTTTTTGTTTAACCAGACTCAATCAGTTCAAAAACCGCACTCCCCGCACACCGATCAATTCAGTTTTTGTGGGGGGAGTGGAGGAGTTGCAGCTGGCGAGTGGGATGGGAGGGGGGGGGGGGTGTAATTGGCGTGATCGGATGTTGTACCTGGCCTGATCGGCGTGTTGTATGAATGCTTGGAGGGTTGTACCTGGCGTGATTGGGGGGGGGGGGTTGTGTCGTTGCGACGTAACTTGTCCGGAGTTCTGTATTGCGACGCAACTTGTCCGGGGTTCTGTCGTTGCGACGTAACTTGTCAGGGGCTATGCCATCTTTTCCG
Source organism: Globodera rostochiensis (assembly GCA_018350325.1). NCBI lineage: Eukaryota > Metazoa > Nematoda > Chromadorea > Rhabditida > Heteroderidae > Globodera > Globodera rostochiensis. The sequence continues at coordinate 150,124 of JAEVLN010000035.1, forward strand.
GGGCTATGTCGTTGCGACGCAACTTGTCCGGAGTATTTGAATATTTTTTGAAATTTCATTTTTTTGTTCAGCAAGCCCCGAACCGTTGTACCTGGCTCAATCAACGGTTCAAAACTGTCATTCCCGCACCCCGAACCGTTGTACCTGGCAAAATCAACGGTTCAAACGGCATTCCCCGAACCCCGAACTAGGTAGCGAAGCTCTACAAGCGCGTCAGCGCTTTACCAGCACATAAAATATCCCAAATTTGATCCAAAACGCCTTTTTCCACTGAATTTAATATGCTGAACCTGAAATTGAACTCTCTCCGTTTTTTAATGCAAACACCGAAAAAAAGGATATCAAAATGTGGATAAGAATTGAAAAATATATGCGACTAAATAGTGTGCTTAATTGAGAGATAGTGAGTAGAGATATTAGAGGAAAACAGAGATACGCAAAATTCTGCTGTTTTGAGTAGTTTGCAAATTTCGTTGCGACGCAATTTGTCATGGGTTATTTCGTTGCGACGCAATTTGTCAGGGGTTATTTCGTTGCGACGCAATTTGTCAGGGGTTATTTCGTTGCGACTTTGTCATGGGTTATTTCGTTGCGACGCAATTTGTCATGGGTTATTTCGTTGCGACGCAATTTGTCAGGGGTTATTTCGTTGCGACGCAATTTGTCAGGGGTTATTTCGTTGCGACTTTGTCATAGGTTATTTCGTTGCGACGCAATTTGTCATGGGTTATTTCGTTGCGACTTTGTCATGGGTTATTTCGTTGCGACGCAATTTGTCAGGGGTTATTTTGTTGCGACGCAATTTGTCATGGGTTATTTCGTTGCGACGCAATTTGTCATGGGTTATTTCGTTGCGACGCAATTTGTCATGGGTTATTTCGTTGCGACGCAATTTGTCAGGGGTTATTTCGTTGCGACGCAATTTGTCAGGGGTTATTTCGTTGCGACTTTGTCATGGGTTATTTCGTTGCGACGCAATTTGTCATGGGTTATTTCGTTGCGACGCAATTTGTCATGGGTTATTTCGTTGCGACTTTGTCATGGGTTATTTCGTTGCGACGCAATTTGTCAGGGATTATTTTGTTGCGACGCAATTTGTCATGGGTTATTTCGTTGCGACGCAATTTGTCATGGGTTATTTCGTTGCGACGCAATTTGTCATGGGTTATTTCGTTGCGACGCAATTTGTCATGGGTTATTTCGTTGCGACGCAATTTGTCAGGGGTTATTTCGTTGCGACGCAATTTGTCAGGGGTTATTTCGTTGCGACGCAATTTGTCAGGGGTTATTTCGTTGCGACGCAATTTGTCAGGGGTTATTTCGTTGCGACGCAATTTGTCAGGGGTTATTTCGTTGCGACGCAATTTGTCAGGGGTTATTTCGTTGCGACGCAATTTGTCAGGGGTTATTTCGTTGCGACGCAATTTGTCAGGGGTTATTTCGTTGCGACGCAATTTGTCAGGGGTTATTTCGTTGCGACGCAATTTGTCATGGGTTATTTCGTTGCGACGCAATTTGTCATGGGTTATTTCGTTGCGACGCAATTTGTCAGGGGTTATTTCGTTGCGACGCAATTTGTCAGGGGTTATTTCGTTGCGACGCAATTTGTCAGGGGTTATTTCGTTGCGACGCAATTTGTCAGGGGTTATTTCGTTGCGACGCAATTTGTCAGGGGTTATTTCGTTGCGACGCAATTTGTCAGGGGTTATTTCGTTGCGACGCAATTTGTCAGGGGTTATTTCGTTGCGACGCAATTTGTCAGGGGTTATTTCGTTGCGACGCAATTTGTCAGGGGTTATTTCGTTGCGACGCAATTTGTCAGGGGTTATTTCGTTGCGACGCAATTTGTCAGGGGTTATTTCGTTGCGACGCAATTTGTCAGGGGTTATTTCGTTGCGACGCAATTTGTCAGGGGTTATTTCGTTGCGACGCAATTTGTCAGGGGTTATTTCGTTGCGACGCAACAATCAACAGTTCAAAACTGCCATCCCCGTACCCCAAACCGTTGTACCTGATCAATCAACAGTTTAAAACTGCACACCCCTCACCCCGAACCGTTGTACCTGGTCAATAAACTGTTCAAAACTGCCATCCCCGTACCCCAAACCGTTGTACCTGATCAATTAACTGTTTAAAACTGCACACCCCTCACCCCAAACCGTTGTACCTGATTCAATCAACAGTTTAAAACTGCACGCCCCTAACCCGGAACTAGGTAGCGAAGCTCTACAAGCGCGTTAGCGCTTTAGCAGCACAAAAAAGCGTTGTACAGCACTCCACTAGTTTAATTTATTATTTTCTCTTGCGGCAAGACTGGAGGCGCTCGTACACGGAAAAAATTGTGACGGAACACTTAAGGAAAAACAAGAAAATCCAAAGGACTTTATTCAAACATTTCTTGCCGTGCCGAAATGCTTCATTCTTCCAGAATCGGAATTGAGATAATTTCAGAATTTAATAAAAAAAGATTATTTTTATTATTTTAAGAGAATTTTAATTAAATGTTTGTTTTTAGCATTTTTGATTATTGGATTGAAATAATTGAGTCGAAAACAAAAGAAAGTCAAAACCCCATTTTTGGAGTTGCAATATACAAAGACGACAAATACAAAAGTGAATACAGAAAAGGAGAAGCTTTTAAACTCTCTAGAAGTAAAAATACTTTGATTTTTGTTAAATAAAAATAATTAATTCAACAAAATAAAAATTATTCAAAATCAAAATTTCAGAGAATTACCAAATTCTGAAGCAATTAAATGATCAAAAATTCTCAATATACGAGTCATCAAATCTTCTGAGAACAATAGGAAATATTCCGACAGAAAAAATACCGCAAATTTTCTGGATTTTGTTATTTCAAATACATTCAGTATTAAACTTACATTTGAAAATATATGACCATTACCTGAGAAGCAAAAAATGTACATATGCAATGGTTTTCCAAAATATTTCGGAAAGTCTCATGAAAATGATGAGTAATAAGGGATTGACCCGGAATTGCACTTCAATTCGCAAGACAAAGAAATTCAAGAATATGTTCAAAAGGATGTGGTGGAAAACTGCAAAAAATTGCAAATTGATTTTAAGTAAAATTCAAAATTTCTTCAATTTTAATATTTTTAGTGATGATGAAGAAGCAAAAATTATATTTTTGAATAATGTGCGCTATGACTTGGCAATAAATTTCGAGTTCAACCAACAAAAAGGTAAGTGTAAACAATGCCCGAAAACATTATACTTAACCTATATTTTGAATTAATTTATTAATATTGCAAGCAGGGCTGCACGAAAACAGGATTTTTCATTTTCAAAAACGAAACGAAAAAAAATTTTTAGGACGTAGCCGAAACACGAAACGAAACCCAAAAAACCCATGAAAACACGAAAAACACGAAACCGAAACGAAATTTCGTGAAGCCCTGATTGCAAGATATTTATTGTCTTATAGATTATTTATTTTTGTTGTATGGTTTGGTTTTAATAAAATTTTTATATTCTCGCATTGAGTCGTTTATTCAGTTCAATAACTTTGCCTTTTGATCTGACAGTATGTATTTATTTAGTTGATTTTAATAAGAGGTTGCTTTCTATAGGAAAAATTCATTTTCTTAAAATTGGTGGTTTGTTTACTTTTATTATTACAGTTTTCCCTTCATTCAATGCAAATGTGGACCGAGTTGTTTGAAACCATCGGAACTTGCCGAATTTATAAGAAGGCGTGGCTAATAACTAATTGTGTTTGATGTATAATTTAACATTATTCGCACCTTTTGCTTAAATTCTTTTTATTTTTTATTTCTTTCAAACTGAAAATCGTAGTCTGGCTAGGCACCGTTTTGGAAGAGAGCAGACCTAGGTTAAGCAATGTATTAATTATTTAATTAATTAATTTAACACGCTAAATTAAATAAAATCCAATAATGATAAAATTTACAAATTAACTTTTAGATAATTGATTATGAGTCCTTGTTTCTTTCTCATTTTAACAGTTAATACTTTAATCGATTTTTTAATTTTTCTTGAAATTTTATTTTAACGTCACATGGACGTAGTGTCCCAGGGACGGCGGACGATGACGTTTGGTCGCTAATAAAAATTATTAACTCATCAGCATAAAGAATTGATTTCATTAAAAACTTTTACATTTAATTGCAAAAGAATTTGATTTAACCAACTTAATACAAATAAAAAATTAGAAAAAGAATAACAAATACATAATCAGATCAAACAAATGCGATCAGAAATAGAATGTTTTTTAAATTATAACATAGCTAAATTAATACATTTAAATTACTTTTAAAAAAGGGGTGAGCGTCAACTGCATAACCACAACGTGCTATAGCGCCGCCTACAGAAGGCAGGTCAGAAAATAAAATTTTAAATAGCCCAAAAAATAAAATACAGAAATTTAACGAAAATAAACAAACTTTTTAACTGAAATTATTTTTATTATTAGAATATAAATTTTAATAACAAAATTTGTTAATATTAAAAAAATTCTAAAAAGCATTATGGATGATATTGAAACCAAGATGTGAAGTGAACTTAATGAAAATTAGAATAATAAAGCATAAGTTAGCGAAAATAAATGTTTTTTTATTATAACTTGGGCCTTATTATTAAGGGCAATTATGGACAAAAATCGAAGCAACATGACAAGTGACATTTTGACTTCACAGTCATGATAATGAACACAAAATGAATAAAACAAATTTTGCATAAATTTGGCAAACCAAAATAATATTAAAAATAAGCATGTTAATGTTTAATAAAACAAAATAAACTTAAATGGAAAAAAATATAAGCTTTCTTATTTTACGTTAATAAAGTCAAAACAAAATAAATATAAAATTTATTCAACTTTTAAAACTCATAACAGAAATTCAATTAAAACCTAATTTTAATAAAGTTCAGATATAAATTTCTTGCATCTATTTTGAGTTTGTCCTTTTATTTTATTTAAATGTTTTTAACACATTTGCGGCTCGATATTTCGCCATTTTCCTATATTTTTAAACGCTGACTATCGAATTCAAGTTCGGATGTCAGAGTGTAAAGCTCTTGTTGGGCCTTGAGCAAGCCATAATTTTGAAAATTTCAATATCTTTTGCTTCATTTAATCTTTTATATTATAGGTATGTGAATGAAAGGATAAAACTCCTCACATTTAGGCCGCAAATGTCCGAGGCGCAAATGTCTTAGGCTGGGGCCGATATAGGTTTAAACATTTTTTAATGGCTAAATTCAATTCATAATAAATATCGCAGTTACATGTTAATCATTCCTGAAATTGTAGCTTTTGCGTTTCTGTCGTTTTGCTGCCATAGCTTCTAATTTTTTTTGTAGCAATTTATCATCATTTGATTAAAGTTCCCAAATAGTCTTAATCTATGCGTTTACAGTTTGAAAATAATCGGTGCAACTCTTATTTATCTGGTTGATGTAGCTGTAATTTTTATATTAACATTTTAAATAAAAATCTCAGAGTCAACTTTTGCCCATGAGGTACGAAACGCCTGAGAAATTTTCTATACAAAAAACAAATATTGGTCGGTTTTATTTATAAGCCTGCATAATTGTCCCTTAACGATGAAAACTTCAATTGATTCTTCCAATTACAGAAAAATCGTAAATGAATTTAAAATTCTTATAATGGTATTTGATTACCCCGATTAAAATGTTGATTAAATTTTTGGTTCTAAACCCCGGCCGTGACTCGTAAATAGTTTTTAAAGTTTTATCTTAGCATACAGGTTTTAAAATTTAATATAGAATTTTATGTTAAATAATTATAGCATTGCATTGTGCTTATATTGTTAATTTATGTGGCTATTATAACACTTTCCATTTTAATTTTATTGATTCCACAAAAGGGGGTAAGGCTAAGTCCGTTCGGATTTATGTTTTATACATTTTTTTAAAAGAGAGAAGAAAACTAATAAAGAATGACGAATTTAGGTATATTTCCCATTAGATCCAGGCAAATGCCTCTGTGCAAAGAAGTGGTTTCAATTCCGTTAATTTTTCATATAAATTGTATTAAATATAATATTTTGTTTTTAAATTTAAATTTTGTTTTTAAATATTTCAAAGTTGATTTATTTGGCATATAGCTTATATATTTATAATACTTTAAAGATTTTGATTACATTTTGGTCGTATCAACTTTACGTTAAAATTGAGGGCATGTGGTTTATAAATACCACGGCGCGACGACTGTTTAAATAATCATTATTCAAATATTCAATAATTTTTTATCTGCTTCCCTTAGATAAATAACGAATTATTATGTTTCTTTTCCTCCGTCCTTTTTTGTCCCTTTTTCAACGGGGCCATTGTTGTTGAACATACATAAGTTTTTTATAATTCTTTTTATGCAAGCATGTTTTAATTAATTTTATTCGTTGTTTTTCATTAAATTTAAATTTACTGATTTAAGCTTATTAATCTATATTTACATCAATATGGCGAAGATAGGCCAAAACCAATTTAAAGATTAATAATTACTTAAAATAATTTTATCATTAATAATTTATTTTATTAAAATTATTTTAAATTAGCTAAATATTTAATTTTTAAATTCAATTTTTCCTGAAACGATTTTTATATAAAGTTTGATTTAAAAGATAATATCCTTCACAACTGATTTGATTCAAATCTTTTAAAAGTTTTCAAAAAAAAAAATTATAAAGATGGAAGGTTGACGGATTAATTTTAGCATTTCAGTTGGATTACACTTAATTTAATATAGCGCGATTTATGTCCATTTTGGTTGTCTTTAATTGATTTTTTGATTTTTAATAAAGATTCAATTTAGGTAATATAAAAAATTTTGTTGCTAATTTATAATGTTACATCTTTTTAAAACGAGATCATTTAATTTATTTCTTAGTTATATAATAAATGTTCAGCGCTGGTTGTCGGCTACACGTTTTCCACCTCTTTTTGCTTGCAGACGCTATTAGCCATTTGAATTGATTGCCTAAAAACTAAAAAGAATTAAAATAATGTTTATTTAAAATAAAGCGTATAAATTATACAATTATTTAAAAGCTAATAAATTAAAATAAAAAGGTGCTAAAAAAGGACGGAAATCCATATGTCATAATGTGTTCAATAAACCAATAATAATGAGGCGTAAAAAGTAAGAAAATAAAAATTATTTAAATCCTAATAAGATTGCTGCTTTTTAAACTTTACAATATCATCAAAAAAAAATTATTCTAAAAATCAGTATCCAAATTTTTTTGCACCCGAAACAATGTTTAAAATATTCATATTAGAATCATTTATTAAAAATAAATAACTGAAATTAATACAAAACTTATTTCATAGAAAATTGAGACTGATTTAAAATAAAAATTAACAAAACAAAGTAAAACTATAAAAAATATTATTTAAATATTGCAATAATAGCAAATTTACAAATAGTTGGATACGATATACCTTTGTTTACAGTTTAAATAAGTGCTTATGAATTTTTAATAAATAAACCTTGACGAAATAACTCATAACATTTACATTAAAAATCAATTTTTAAATATTATTTTAAACAAAATATATTTTTAGTAATTTGTTAAGAAAATGTGTTTATGTAAAAAGTTTATTAAATAATTATTTAAATAATCATCACCGAAGTCAGTCTCGACCAGAAGCCACTACAATCTACGAAGCCCACATTTTTTAAACCCTCTATTTGTTTGTCTTTAAGAATTTCCCTCAATTCTTCTAAATTCCTAATTATTAAAGGCGTAAATTTATATGACTGATTCTAAACATTTATAAAATAAATGATACTGATTTAAACAAATAAACAACAAAACTTTGAATCTAAATGTTCTAAGAAATCAATAAATGTTCCTTACTGGAAAAACAAAACAATCCATTATCTAAAATTTACAAAAAGATTAAGAGGAAGAATAGAAGGAAATAATTTATAAACAATCAAGTTAAACATACTTGACCGGATCTGAATTATAAACCTCCACACATGGAAAGCTTTATGGCAAAAAAAATGGTTTGGTTGAGCTTTTGGTCCTGCAGAAACTGTTATATAAAAAAGACGGGGCGGACGAACTTAAATCAAGTTGGATCATCATCTCTCCCTGGATGAAATGCTTAGCTTTTTTTTTTAAAAGAAAGAGGAGCTCTTTTAGAAACTTTTGAACCACGCAGATTTAAATCGCCCCAAAGAAAATTTTTTGCAAAATCGCTTCAAAGATTTGAGGTGGTGAACTTTTTGGGATTTTCGATTTGAGCACCTGGAAGCTGAATGCGCTGCCCTCCAGCGTTGCTTACGAAAAGATGGAGCAAGCGCTGCTGCATCTTTTAAAAAAAAAATTGTGACTCTAGCACAAAGTTGAAGGTGTGCACGGCGCTGAGGCCGGTACGAGCTTCGAAAACCGGGCTCGCCGGGGCCCTCAGTAGTGTTAGGTGCAAGAGTGTTTTTTGAAGAGAAAAGTTTAAGCCTAAATAGGTTAGGGTGGGGTAGTTTGATATGCTGATTCCAGAAAAAAATTTTTTTTTCCTCTAGGACAAAGTGTCGACAAATTTTTGGACAAAGTGTCTAATGGCTGGGGGAGGGTGGGAATTGCTGTGGAAAGTTGGGGGAGGTTATAATATGTCATTTTAGTGGTAAGACAAAGGGTCGAAAATTTGGACAAAGTGTCTAAAGTGGGCGAAGCCCTCTCACAGCGAGCGAAGCGACCGTAGGTAAGCTGGATGGGAGGGCATGCGGGCTAAGCCCGCATCAAGCGAGCGCAGGGAAGGGTGGAAGGACGCGCGCGAAGCCCTCTCTAAGCGAGCGAAGCGAGCGTAGGGATGGGTGGGTGCGGGCGAAGCCCGCTGCGAGGACGCGGGCAAAGCCCGCACTAAGCGAGCGAAGCGAGCGTAGGGAAGGGTGGGTGCGGGCGAAGCCCGCTGCGAGGACGCGGGCAAAGCCCGCACTAAGCGAGCGAAGCGAACGTAGGGAAGGGTGGGAGGGCGCGGGCGAAGCCCGCAATATATGAAAAAAAATTTTTTTTGTTATTTTTGTTAAAAAATTTTCAACACAAAATGACTAGAGACAGCAAAATAAATCAATTCACAGGCATGCCCGCGTCTCCACTAGTTTATATCCTGAATAATTCATTAAGAGTAAAAACCTATATTAAAAATAACAAACCCACCAACAAAATTGCTCATTATAACTCCAATGTTAAACGGACGGATCCACAGATAAAGCGGATTTTCGAGGCTCTGCACAGAAAGATCCATCCAACTTGAAATTAATTACTAAAAATATTCAAAATTTAAGAATATATTTAATTCAAAAAATAATAAATTAATTTCAGAAGCAATATAAATGCTTTGCTTATTAATTTTCACCGCGAAGAAAATGTACTATATGACACCGACGGAAACGATTGATCAAATGTTTATTAATTTGATGGTTTGTATTAGTTGCGAAAATTTACTCCGTAATAATCATTTATAAACAAACCCCTAATTTAACCAAATAAAAGTATTTAAATTATTTTAAGTAAAAAAATACAAAATGAAAATAACAGAAGCAGTCAAATTGATTAGCACTAATTAAAAAAATAAAACGCGATTAAAAAAATGACAAAATTTTAGACAAAGTTGTTAAAAATTATATAATTCATAATATGTATATGAGATAAGCCAGAGGGTCATGGATCCTTTAGACGCTAAAAACGTTGAAAATCGACATGAGCCACACTACAACAGGTACGGCACTTACAAAAACCATTATTTATCAGAGTCTTTTAAAAAGCGGAAAATGTTTAAACACTTTTCAATAAATACCTCTTTGGATATTATTAAGAATATTTTTAAACTCTAATTTTGTTATTATGCAATAAATAATTGTTATACATCAGATTTAATTTTTAAACTTAATCAAAGCTTTAACGTACACCTAATTGTTTTTTTGGTATTAAATATTTGCTCATCAACCAGAGGAAGAACATTGAAACCGTGTGCGGCCTGCGTTAAATAACAGAAATCACTTATTACAATATTATAAATTTCGATCAACAACTTGATTAATAAAAAAAAATTATTTTAATGTATTAATTTGTTTAAAAGCGTGGTTCAAAAAAATTACATTCAAAAATATGAGCAAAAATAGTTTATCTATTTGTTTGAAATTTTTGGTTGAAAAAACATGTTTTATGAATATATTTTCGGTTTCTTCTTACTTTTTTCTTAAAGAATATTTGTAAAAATCTTAAGATTTTGTTTTTTGTTATTTTTTTTAATTAATTGGTTTAAATCATTTTAAAACTTTTCTTTTTATTACATATTTGGAGAACATTTTATTGCATACGAATTTCAATTTTTTTACGAAGGTTTTGTTGATCGTATCGAGCTCTAAATATTTGATATTTTTCTATTTAATTAAATTCATTTTTTAACTAAAATTGTTTATTAAACATCGTTAAACAATTTCTTTTGGTGAGTAAAATGTTGATTATTAGTTTTATTATTAAATATTTAACACTTAAGTCTATACGCAATTTGTCTGTTTTGATTAATTAACTTAATTATAAACCTATCGACGTAAGACTTTACGTGTCTTCCGTGCGTAAACACCTTACCCCTGCCGCGCAGGACCTTGACCATTTGAATTGTTTTCAAAGCTATTTGCGCCAAATCTAGATTCTTTTCAAAGATTTGGTTGTTTTATTAAATTAAAATGAAAATAATCGCTATTCGTTTAATTTTTATTTCGAACACGAATTCGTCTCTTTATTTAGCCAACTTGTCTGAAATTAATTGAAAATAAAAGCATGAATATTTATTGTTTTTAAATGTGATTATATAAATTTTATTTAATCGCTATAAGTTAATACTTAATATATTTTTCTTAATTGTTGAGGTGCCTTCTTCTTTCAGCTGGACTTTTTGGCATATTTTGTAATTTTTTCGTAAAGCAATTAAAGTGCGTCTGAGTTGGGTATTATTTTAATATTGTCACTAAAGCGACGTTGCATTATTTATATTTATTTTTAATAAAATTTTATTGTTGAGGCTAAGAGTCAAATAATAAAATAATAATGTTTGCTTTTAAGTCTAGATGTTTAAAAAAGTTTTTAAGTATAACACAAAAAATAATAATATTTAATATGTAAAAATAAAGTATTGTATATATTGTTGCGGTTAATTTTGAAAATCAGTTATTTCTTTTGTATTTATTATTTTTTATGTTGGCCTTTAATTGTTATTAATCCAAGATTTCGTGCGTAACTTTATATTTAATAAATAATTAATTAAACCATATAACATTATTTAATTTTACGATTGAAAATTTTTTATACTTAAAAAAATTTACATGATAAATAAATAGGCCTAAAAATAAAAAGCTTGGAAAAACACAGCTGGATGTTGAACTATCGGTGCATGGCACATAAAATAACATTCTGACTAAGACTTCACTTTGCCTTACTAAGAAAAGCTTTGAAAAGCATTATTTTTAAATAAAAAAGCAAAAAATAAATAAAAAACATAGAATAAAAACACCCAGTAAATGAAATATATTTATAAACAATCCAATGCAATTGCATCAAAATAAATAAATTCAAACCAAGATTTTAAAAAAGAAATGCTAATTTAAAATCTAAACGATTATAAATAATGGCATTTTGCATAAACACAAAATTGAAACCAAATTATACAAAATTTTTAAAATAAGAGTTAAATAAAAAAATAAAATATCGTACAAACTAAAAAAAAATATTCTTACAAACAAAAAAATAAAGCAAATATTGAATTGCAATTCTAAAAGAATTAAAACTGTTAAATAGATATGAATATTTTATAAGGAGATAAAGAATTTTTAAAAAATAATTTGTCCGCACTCCGACGTTGGCAGCTGTTTTAACATAAATGTTGATGATTCTTAAAATACAGTGCAAAAATACCGACAAAATTGGGTTCTAAACAAATATGCCAAATTATTGTTTACAGAAAGCAAATTAATATAATTTATTAAAAAAAATTTTATTTATCAGAATTGCGGAAAATTTGTAAAACAATGGCCAGATCAAATTCAACATTTTAATGGTTACGATACCTTTACACACTCGCTTTAAATTATCAGAATTAACTTTTTATATAAATAACAAATTTTAATGTACAACAAAACATAAAACAAAAATATAAAATGCAGTTAAAAAAATTTCAATGATGAAATAATTAAAGTCTTAATTTGTTGATTAAAATAAATTTCGATTCACATATATAAACAACTGATAATATGCTGTTTTTATGTTAGCGTTAAAAACTAAAAAATTAAAAAATGTCGTGTTTTATCAACGCCACAAATAAAAACGATACCAAAAGCGTTTTTGATAATTTGAAATGTATTTGAGAGAAATTAATTTTATCGTAATTTTTAATGTGAATCTAAAAATTAATAATAAATTTAACAAAACAAAATAAATTTATATTATTTAAATATTGCAATAATAGCAAATTTAAAATAGTTGGTTACGATATACTTTTGTTTACAGTTTAAATAAGTGCTTATGAATTTTTAATAAATAAAACCATGATGAAAAATTTATAACATTTTTTACATTAATAAAATCAATTTTAAACATTATTTCGCGCGTTGAGGCGCCTCCGCTCCAGCTGAACGCCTGATCTGGTTAAACCCATCTACGACGCGCCTTTCCACAACATTTTTTAAACCCTCTATTTTTTTGTCTTTATAAGTTCCCCTAATTCTTCTCGATAAAAATAGAAAAGAATAATGGATTAAAGGAGTCAATTTATATGACTGATTCAAAACATTTATTAAAAAAATGATACAGAATTTAAACGACAACAAAACAATTAATTTAAATGTTCTAAGAATAAATAAATGTTCCTTACTGGAAAAACAAATCCATTATCAAAAATTTTACAAAAAAATTAAGAGGAAGAGAAGAAGTTAAACAATCAAGTTAAACATAAATGAAATAAAGTCGAGACCAAAAATAATTAAGAAAATAGGAATCTTTATATGGTAATTTAAAAGAAATTCAGCGGAGGATTAAAACAATAACAAATAAATGTAAAAAAATTCAAATTTCAAAATAGTAATTTAAAGTCAAATAGCTGCATTTCGCGACATTGCGTACATTACTTTGGTTGTATTAGTACTAAGAAGAAATAATCACCAAAATGTGATTAATTCATGAAAAAAATTTAAATGAAATTCTTAATTATTGATAAACTAATTTATAAATAAATTTATCGAACTTGACCGGATCTGAATTTTAAACCATCACACATGGAAAGCCATATGGCAAAAAAAAATTGGGTTGGTTGAGCTTTTGGTCCTGTAGAAAGTGAGCAAAATAATTGTAAAAGTAAATTTTTAAGACAAGATTCTTTCTTCTAACATTCTAACATTTAACATAAAATGTAGTCGGCATGGATTTTAGGTGGCCATAAAATAGAATCTATTAAAAAAACTCATTTAGATGCAAACTGATAATTATACTGGTTAATATAATTTATTTTGTTGTTTATTATGTTATTATTTTAATTCTGTGCTAATGTTTTTTAAATATTTGTTGTGTTTTTGAATACATTTAAATATGACTATGCGTTCTTTTTGGTTAAATTAGATGGTTTCTTAGCTAATAAAAAGAATAAGACTACATAATTAGGTAGATAATATTATAATAAGGTGCGGATTTAATAAATTGTTGAGGGGCGTTGTTTGCTGATCTGCTAGCTAGTGTCAGTCTATCGGCAATTATTTAGCATTCCCAAAGAGAATTTGATTTATTGTATTATAATCTTTTAGACTATGCGAGTGAAATTACAAATAAAATAAAAGGAAGATTCTAATCATATGTATCAAATGAAACCATTAAGAAAATCCGCAAATATAAAGAATAAACTTCTACTTAAAATATACAAGGAACACAAGAAATTGCTCAAATAAATTTTAACGGAAAAAATTTATTTAAACATATGTTTTTTGAACTCCGCGATTTAAAAGACAACAACTATAAAATTAGTCAAATTTAATCTTAAGAAAAGCATGTTAAAGTTTACCTATCGATAGTTAATAATAATAAAGAATATGAATATAAAAAATTTGTTTTTTTCAATAATAATTTTTGACAAATCAATTAAATCAATCCAAAATATTTAAAGAAAATATTATTTTATTATGTAAAATCACATAAAACTTATTTAATTAAATTTAATTATCATCCAAAGAGTGAGCTCTATTTTTTTTCCTCCAATAGTGACCATCTATTTACAATTCTGTTCTCCTCAACGAGGTAGCTTACGTTAGTGACTCAAAATCGCAACAAAACTTTCAAAACAGATTATTACCTAACATTTAAACAATAAATATTAGATTCAAATTAGCGTAATAAAATAAAACACACATGCATATATAGAGACAAAATATTTATTTAACGAATATTATACAGAAACTTTAAAAATAATAAGTAAAAAGTAATAATACGTATTCTTCAAATCACATCTTGTTACAATTTGAGCGCAAATTGGCGTAAGCATATATTAAAAAAGTATGTTTTATAATAATTTAAATTCACGCTGTAAATTTTAAAGAATAATAAATTATTGATAATATGCTATTAGCGGAAACTGAGTTTTTGGGTTATGTTCATGCTGCAAAATGCACGAAAGTCATTTTATTTTAGCTAAATAATTTTAATATTTATCTTGATTACCTTAATATTACTTAAGTTTTTAATTAGAAACGTTCAAACAACAAATTTTTTCCAATTTGAACTTCAGCTTCATGAAATTTCTGCATTTTAAACCTGCCGATAATAAATAACTCAAACATGAAATATAATGATGCATCTTGTTATGAGTAAACATAAAAATGTAATTATTCATTAAACTAAAAAACACGCCTGACAAATTGTGAGTTTTAAATGTTTATTTTGAAATATTAAAAAACTATAACAAAAAATTTAAGCAATAATGAGCATTGCACCTTAATTTCACAAATATTCATATGCGAAAAGAAAAAAAAATCAAAACTGAAAAAATGTAAAAATTGATTTATTTTATTTTTTTGCCAAATTTATGAAGCAAATGACGTGGATTTGCGAAATGATTATAAAAATTTGCAAATTGGAAACTAGTGTTGGATGAAATAAATAACCCGGGCATGACTATATACAAGTTATTAA
This sequence comes from Globodera rostochiensis, assembly GCA_018350325.1. NCBI lineage: Eukaryota > Metazoa > Nematoda > Chromadorea > Rhabditida > Heteroderidae > Globodera > Globodera rostochiensis. The sequence goes on from JAEVLN010000035.1 coordinate 165,303, forward strand.
AACAATATCTTTGCAATTAGACTTAACATTTCTTTGACTTACCAATAAACTCTTATATAATTAACCTAATCTCAATTAAAAAATAAACGATGAAATAAAATTATTAATTATCTCCTCACAGTATAAAAGACGCGCAATTGAATATTTGATTGTTTATCAAGTATCTCATTAGAAATACGTAAAAATTTTAACTATTTTTTATAAAAAATTAAAAAAAAACAATAAACACTTGGCACAACTCATGTAAAATGGAAGAGTCAAAAAAACGAACGGAAAGCGCAAACGAAAAACAAGAAAAATTAATAAGATTTTTACTGGCGAAAAGTCCTCTGTCGAATAGTCCGGACACCATAAAAACCTCATTTTCAATTTTTTTAAAGCATAAAAAACATCACATCTTCTGCAAATTTAGTTGCAATCTCTTAACAAATCGAGTCAAAAATGCGAAAAATTTTCTCGGCGGCGCCTATCGGCACCGCCGACCCCCCCCCCCACTAAAAGTACTTAGTATTTAGGAAAACCGCGCGCAAAAAAAAACATGATTTTAGCAAAATGAGGTTTTGGTCCCAAATGAGGCTTTTTTCTTACCAAATGAGGCTTTTGAAAATTTTCATCTGCGAACCCTGATTATAATTGTAATTTCTATACTGCTTGCAAGTATTTTAATCTTTTATCTTTTATTTACATTAACACTGTTTATAGAATACATTTAGAAGTTTTTGATCATTATTATAACTCTAACTATAAGGCCCAATCATGTTGTTTTGTACTTTATTTTGAAACTAAAAGTTTTGTTGATGGTTTCATTCTGTTCATTTTATTGTCTTAATTTATTCCTCATCATATTGCCTTTGCGCTCTGGTTCCAATCAGTATTAAAACTCTAGGGTTTTTATATATTTTTATTTAAGCCTGCATTAAAGGATTAATTTTCAAACCGTAAATGTCATAATTTGAACTAACAATTGCACATGTTCTAAATAGCCAAGCCATTTGTTGTATTAAGTCGTATTTGTTTCAGCCAAAAGTGCATGCAACAACCATCATATATTTTTCTACAGATAATAAATTTAAATTTTCTTAAAGTTATAATATTAATTTTAAATGATTTTCTTTAATTATTTAAATTTTTATGAACGAAACTAAAAAACGCTAATGGTTTAATTGAAAATTGCATACAACTTTGAGTTCATAAAAAAGATTCCCTATTGAAATTGACAAGACAGCTGCACGATGTAAAATATAATGAAATAAAAATCAAAAATTTAAATCTTTGGTTGGTAGTAAATATTTTATAGCTAATTTATGCACAAATGACGACCGTAAGCTGCTGTCAGGAAGAACATTTATTTAGCGCAGTAACTTCTTGTTACAATAAGTAAAAATAATTAAAGTAACCAAAAATTAAAGAAAATTATAAAGATCAAATAATCTAAAAAAGTGGTTTGAAAACTGGCCGCCATACCCATGTTTCAAACAGTCGAATACGTCCAAGTTAATTATAATAGGCTATACATTTTATGAATAAACATCTGAAACAAAAACTATCTTGTAATCAATATACAAATACGTAAACACAAAATATTAAAAATAAAAAATCTATTTAATCATATTGCTGCGTCATGGAATTATATCGGTTGAAGCTTTACACCTGCATGCACTTGTTGGGAAAGTCTAAGCACCCCTTCCATAATAGATATATTTTATAATTTTGATTTACCAATTATTGTTTTTTAGCGTTTCTTTCAAGAATAACAGTCTATTTTTTTAATTGACGTAAAAGTAACAATATTTATTAAAGATTAAAATTTATTAAATAATGCATCAATTGTGAGATCTGTTTAAATTTTTGAAACATTTAATTAACTACATAAATCAAGTAACATTTGGATAAAATAAATATAAATGATGAAAAAAATAAATTTCTCTTAATAACACCAAAATATGAAATTAATTTAATAAAGCCAATTTCGCTTGCAAATTATTCTTTCCATGAATTTAATTTGTATTGCAAAACACAATATTTTATAAATTATTTATTTAAAATCTTTAGAGAAAATTAAATTTTCAAAAAGCAAGATAAACTTTAATTTTCGAAGTATAAAATCTAAGATAATGTATAAATTTATATTACATAAAATGTTGTAAAAATACAGTAAATAGCAAATGGGAAAACAAAACAAAAAATTTAATTTTAAAAAATCTAAAATTACAGGTATTTCTTTAACATCTGTATTTGCAACCACTACAAAAGTAAATGTCTTGATAAACTCTTGCACAAAGATTGTGAGATCATAACATTTCAATTGGTTGTTATAAATTATCATAAATGAGGAAGAATTTGAAAATAAGGCTTAAATTAAAAGAAAATAAAGAACCTTAAAAACAAAATTTAAAAAGATAAAAGCATAGATAAAATAAAGGAAAATAAGTAATGTAAATTCCAGAATAGATTTTATTACAAAATTTAATTACCCAAATATGAGCCGTTACAAAAAAAAAAGTATAAAATGTTTTTTTAACTTTCACATCAAGGCAATGAAATTTAACGCCAAAAAGGAAATTATTGTCAAAAACATTAATACGTTGGATTATTTTACGCACAATTACAAATTAGACAATTTTAGCAAATCTAAAGTTTAAATTTTTGACAAAGCATGGCAGAAAGAAACATCAAACCCAGATGCACTACCGCGGGGACAACGTTAGAATTAATTAATTATACTAACATCTATACAATTAATGTATCAAAATAAAAAACTTTTGTTATCTCAGATTTAAAAAACCGATTGCAATTAAAGAAAAAGGTTAAAAACATACCCGATTGCAAGTTCAAAGCAAGTAGACTCAACGCAACGATCACCGTCAGAATGATTAAAGCTGCATGCCAACAACATAATTGGCCGGCCGAGAATAACCAAAGGTTCGATAAAAGTTAGAAACAGCTTATCATAATTTAACTCTATAATATTTACGTTTATATAAAATAAAGAGAAAAAACTTTATACAAATTTATATTTATGTTGAATTATGATATTTCGGAAAAAATTCATTGAATTATTAAGTATTGCTTCAATATAAAGTAAATATAAATTCAGAACACTGCCACTTATCAAAAAAAATTGTTTGCGTCTGATCTCAGCGCCAAATAATAGTTAAAATCCTTACTAAATAAATAACATAGAACTAAAAACTTGGCAATCGCAAAGCAAGTTGAAAAAATACAACCAAACTTTTAGCCCAAAAAAAATTTACTAACAATGAAGCGCTCTCATTCACTGGCGTGGAAGAAAAAAAAAAGATCTGCAAGCAAACATGAGTTTTAAAAAATAAAAAACTTAAATAACACAAAAAACTAGTAAGAAAATGAAACAAATATAATACGTAAAATAAATATGATGGAAATTAATCACAGTACATGAAAATCAAAGTAAATATTAAATATTAATCGTATAACTATAATAATATCATAATATATGAAACTATAAACAATTTTTATTCAAGAAAGCGACTTTTATTTATTCGATATTTCTTTAACTGCTGGCATAAAACTCCCCGAGTATACATTTTAAGCCGAACGACTAATTTGCTCATCAGTAATGTAAAATATTTTTAAATAATTATATAAAATAATAATAATATATTAGAATAAAATGAATTAATGTACCACACTCACAATCAACCAATTTAACAGTAAAGAATGGTTTCATAAAATAGCATAAAAAGATAGTTTAAACATAGAATATTTTTTATAGATGACGATTTACATTGATGCTTTATGTAAAATAAATAACGATTACCTAATAAACTAAATATGCATTTTTTCCAACATTAACAAAAAAGTATAAAAACAAGCAAACACTTAATGCATTTCAATGGAAGTAAGCTCCTAATTATTAAAAAGATAATAAATTGTCATACAAAAAAATAATAAATTAATGAAGCTCTCTTAATATCATCAATTTGAGTTATCTCAAAAAATAAATATTTGTAAATATTTAAAAGTGAATGATTGTCAATTTTAGCTTTGTGAAATACAAAATCTGTTTAAAATCACAAATATACAGTAAAATACAAAGAACAGTTTTATTATTATGCCTAATTTTGAAATTTGCTAATTTTTTAGTTTTGTGTTAAAATTTAATCAAAAAAAAATTGTTGAAAAGCAATTTAGAAATTAAAATAGAAATTAATTCTACTACATTTTGCTTAAATACGCTCTAAATAGAAAACTAATAAGATAGTTAGATGAATGCTTAATGTGCTTATAAAGCTTAAAAATTAAAAAGCTATTAATTAATTAAAATACTATGAAAAATAATGCTTAAGCATATATTCTAAAAGAAATTACAGACAAAAATAACAATTTCCTTAAAATATAAATAATGAGTAGGGATGCAAAATATATGCATATGCATATTTTTTTCCTGAACTGACAGCCTGAAACGCACGAAAAACTTGTTTTCAGCTTGGTTTGAAGCTTCCAGAACGCATTTCCATGTGAATATTTCGCTATTTATGTGCATATTTTATTTGCAACTTCGGCATTTTCGCCATTTTTATCATATTTCGTCATTTTTCAAAAATAACAAAAATGCAATAAAAACGAAAAATATACCCCTAATGATCGACTTTTTCAAAAAAATGCACCTCTAAAAATAGACTTTTTAAAAATTTTCAAAAATGCACCATTAAAAATTGACTTTTTCGTGATTTGGGGAATTTATATTGAATTTGGAAAAATTTATGTCCTTATTTTTTCATTTTATATACAATTTAGAAATTTTTGGTGCCTATTTTATGCGCATATTTCAAGATTTTATGTGCATATTTTTTGCATCCCTAATAATGAGATTGACGAAAATTATGGTGTAACACGCATGAATGAAATCTAATTATTATAATATTTTGCGTACAATATCAATATAATGTAATATGGCTAAATTGAACCCTGAAAATACATTTTGTTTATGTTACCCAAAATTGTAATAAGTGACTGTGACTGACGAAGAACAATATAAATAAGAGTTAACCAGTTTATAAAAAGGTTAATGGAAAAATAATTTGGCCTAAACCAGGTATATAAATTCATTAAAAATAAAACAAGAGCCTTGAATATAATTAAAAAATTTTAACGTATAAATGAAACTTTATAATTAATATTTTATCAAAAAACTTATAATAAGAATCTGAATATTCTTAAAGCAATCCAGCTTTCGTATACTGCCGGGACGGCCAACTCGTTTAAAATTTAAAAAAAAACAGGTTAAAATAAATTCGAGAAGTGAGGGAACTGCAAAATAAATAAAAATTTGATGCAAAACATTAAATATTTAATAAACGATAAATAGCTGGGGAGTGAATGTTTTATTTAAAAAAACAAAGGTGCGGTCTCATTTCACACTGAACAGAATGAGATCTTGCTTTCCAGGAATCATTCACAGGTCAAGTGGAACCGGAAATGCTAACCAGTGTTTTTCCAAAAACAATAACTCCTAAATAAAGATCAATTCAGCAGATAAATAGTTAATAAAAGCATTGTTTGTGTTTATTTTTTGTTAGATATTATTAGAGACCGGATTTTCAAGTTTTAACATGTTTTTTTTGCGAATAAGGAATCATGAGAGAAGCCCAAAAATAGCATTCATTTAAAATAGTTGTAATTGTGTTAATATTACTAGTTTATTATGTATTATTTAATGATTTATTAGCTTTATTAATATATTTTAAGATTTTTTTTCAAATGTGGTGTAATTGCTAATCCTTGTTATTTTTAGGGTTTATACAAACCCGCTCCACGCACTGCCTCTTTATTGTAAGTTTTCGATTTATTTGCCAGCCCCTCACGGCAGTGTCTAAATTTTTATATATTTATAATTTTAATGTCTGCTATTTATTTTTTTTTCTTGTACAAACCATGCACATGTGCCCCAAACAGAAGTACTTTTTTGATGGAATTGCGTAATTATTATTTTTAGCATTTAAATCTATTTTGCTAATTAAAATGACATTTATTTTAATTATTATTTTTTAATACGTTTTTGTTTTGATATTATATAAATTCGTTTCAATCTTATTCTTAATAATTAAAACAATATAGGCTGTAAAGCCGGCCCAGTGTGTACGTTTATCATTATATTGAATGAGAAATATAGATGGAATGGTTTAACATTCGTCTTTTAATTTTATAAAAATATTTTTATTGAGATTAAATTGGAACTTTTTCAAGCCGTATTTTTTGTAATTTTTTATGTTTATTGTCTTTATTTTTGGGTATTATTCGATGAATTAACCAACTTATGATTAGTTGTTTTCCCACTAAAACTTACACTTGTTAGCAAATAAAATATATAAATAAAATATTATTGTTTTAATTAAAAATTTTTATTTTTTATCATAATTTTTTTCTATTCATATGGTTAATTGGTAACAGATTTTCCAACAATAGTTATTACTTCATTACTATTTAAAGGTAAATTTAAATCTTCTTGCCCATCCATGTACATGTGAGCCAAATATTTTGTCTGAATTTATAAATTTTATAACATATCTGTAATTTGTTAATATTTGTTTGAAAATTGCACATTTCTTTTTGGGTTTCATTTAGAATTAATGTGCCTTATATTGTTCGTGATTGGCATGATATTTTTAGAAATTTGTTATAATTAAATTCCATAATTTTTTATTGCCAAGCCAAAATCATTTGTATAATTAAAAGCTTATTGTTTTACAAAAAAAACAAAATATATTTTATTAATATTTATTATAATCAATTCTCTTTTATACAATCGTAAATTTTAATTGCTAATAATAAAATTGTCTTGACAATTTATTGACAATTTTATTGTTTGTTGATTTTATTTCAAATTTTGTCCATTTTTAATAAGAATTTGGATAAGTTAGTGGTTAAGAAAACATTGATGTATTATTCCAAGTCAATATGTAATTTATGATGAAAATATCAATTATTATTGGTTATCAATGTTGATTTTTTATTATTATTTGAACTTTAATATTTTTTTAATTGCAGTTCATAATTTATTAATTCTTCTTCAGTCGGATATTTTAAAAGCGCAATTAGTTTCGTGTAATTGCTAAAACCAGTCATGAAGACATTTAACAAAAATTTGATGTTGAAATTTTAAACAATAACTAGGTGTGAACTGACGGGGGTGCAAATTGACGGTGGATGTTGATGGGAAAAAGCGCAAAGCGCTTAAGGACTTTGTTGCTAGTGCACAGACGTGTGTGTTTTTGTTGAACTTTTAGGTGGGCTGTCATAAAAGTTTATGATTTTTTTAACGCGTCACCTACACCATTCGATAGAGCTCGAAAAACTCTACATTTCAACTTTTGACTCCATCCAGCTACGAGCAATGGCCGATGAGTTATAGTCCAGGGACTGAATTTTGCTGTTTGAGTTTTGTGCTTTTGCCTGAATGTTTGTGTTTTCCAAACATTTCCTTTGTTATGTTTTTTTTTAGGATTAAATGGCTGAATGTTTGTGTTTTCAGCACATTTTACTTGTTTGTGTTTTTGTTCGGTTAAATGCCTGAATGTCTGTGTTTTCCAAACATTTCCCTTGTTATGTGTTTTTGTTAGGATTAAATGGCTGAATGTTTGTTTTTTCAACCCATTTTACTTGTTTTGTGTTTTTTGTTCGGATTAAATGCCTGAATGTTTGTGTTTTCCAAACATTTCCCTTGCTATGTGTTTTTGTTAGGATTAAATGGCTAAATGTTTGTGTTTTCAACACATTTTACTTGTTTTGTGTTTTTTGATCGGATTAAATGCCTGAATGTTTGTGTTTTCCAAACATTTCCCTTGTTGTGTTTTTGTTAGGAGTCAATGGCTAAATGTTTGTGTTTTCAACACACTTTACTTGTTTTGGGGTTTTTGATCGGATTAAATGCCTGAATGTTTGTGATTTCAACACATTTTGATTGTTTTGGGTTTTTGTTAGGATTAAATGGCTGAATATTTGTGTTTTCAGCACATTTTACTTGTTTGTGTGTTTGTTCGGTTAAATGCCTGAATGTTTGTGCTTCCCAAACTTTCCCTTGTTATGTGTTTTTGTTAGGATTAAATGGCTAAATGTTTGTGTTTTCAACACATTTTACTTGTTTTGTGTTTTTTGATCGGATTAAATGCCTGAATGTTTGTGATTTCAACACATTTTGATTGTTTTGTGTTTTTGTTAGGATTAAATGGCTGAATGTTTGTGTTTTCAGCACATTTTACTTGTTTGTGTGTTTGTTCGGTTAAATGCCTGAAGGTTTGTGTTTTCCAAACATTTCCCTTGTTATGTGTTTTTGTTAGGATTAAATGGCTGAATGTTTGTGTTTTCAACGCATTTTATTTGTTTTGTGTTTTTGTTTGGTTTAAATGGCTGAATGTTTGTGTTTTCAACACATTTTACTTGTTTTGTGTCAAATAACAAATTCTGGTTCGAACTGGCTTTTCGGAAACCTAATTCTGGTCTATATTGGTTTTCCGGAACACCAAATTCTGGTGCATGTGTGTTTTCCAGAACCTCAAATAACAACTTCTGGTGCATTCTGGATTTTTAGAACAACAAATAACAAAATCTGGTGCATGCTGATTTTCCGGAAGCCTAATTCGGGTGCACCTGGTGAATTTTTCAAATATTCCCCCAATTTTGGTGACCAAAAAAATGAGAATTTGAAAAATTTTTAAATAACACATAAAAATATTTTTAAAAAATCGGGAATGCCTTAAAACATATTTAGAAATTATTTCCCCAACAATAGAAATGCAGGGAAAGTCAAAAAAAAATTTTTTTTTTCATTACACACCACAAGGGTCCCCCCTTTGGCTTTGAAAGTCAAAACCACTTATACTCTTGTAACTCGGTTCAGGGCAGAGCTATTGGAGTGAACCCAAATACTAACTTATAGAGAAAAAAATTAGCTATTTTTCTAATTAGCGACTTTTTGAATAACTACATTTCAAAAATAGTTATGAATTTTTTTGTGAAAAATTCATTTTTTGCACAAAATTTACTACAACTTTTTGAATCTCATACGTAAGAGAATAGTTCTTTAACTAAAAAACGCAGCTTATTTTTCTGCATTTTATGATATAAGAATAATTGTGATCACTCAAGGTTGAACAAAGTTATGAATTTTTCAAAGATTCAGTGAATTCGCGCACCCAAAAAAATGGAAAAACCAAAATTTTGCTAATAACCTACTAAAATATTTAAAAAAAATCGGGAATACTTTAAAACCTATTTAGGAATTATTTCTACTACATTCAATATCAATAGGAGTCCAGGAAAAATTTTTAATTTTTTCATTCCACACCAAAAGGGTCCCCCCTTTGGTTTCGAATTCCGAAAGCACTTATACTCTTATAACTCCGTTCAGCGCAGAGCTATTGGAATGAACCCAAATACTAACTTATAGAGAAGAAAATTAGCTATTTATCTAATTAGCGTTTTTTTGAATAACTCCATTTCAATTTTAGGAATTTTATTTTCTCATTACATCTAAAACGGTGTATTTTGTTTTATTGGTTTTTATTTTGTTATGAATATTAAATCTTAACGACTTCAACTTATAAATTACTTTGTTACGACATTTTATTGCTGTTTAATTTATTTTTTTATACACCGTATTTCCTCTATTAGTAGCCCCGGGGCTTCTATTTTTCAACCCCCCCCCCCCTCGAGGGGGACTACAATTAGAGGGGGGGCTTCAAATGGAGGGGGGGGGCTTCTATTTTTCAATGTATTTTTTAGAAAATTATACTCATATTTAAATTTTGATATTATTTTTGAACCAAGTTAAATTTTTGTAATAACAAAAAAAACATCATAACAATAATAAAGTTTATAAAATTTAATTTAGATGTCCCCCCCCCCTTTTGGAAAAAGAAATTTAGTGTTTAATGTCGAGATAAACTAGCCTCTGTTTTGACCAATTCCGAAGACCGGACCGGAATTCAAACTTTTTTTTGGAAAATGCCATTTTTTCTTAATTCACCATTTTAGACTCAAAGTTGCTCGTTTGCTTTTAAAAAGAATATAAAATGAAAGGCCGCTGACGGGCCGCCAACAGCGAGCATGCGGTGATCGGGTTTTTGTTAATAAGGTAGAAATTCCAAAATGGCATTTTCAAAAAAAAGTTTGAATTCCGGTCCGCGCTTCGGAATTGGTCGAAACGGAGGTCGGATTCGGAATGTAGGAATTTGAACACAAACTTTTCAAGCCAGCCACGGCTTGCCTTAAATCGCACCTCTTCGTCACTCATTTTTGATTAATAAACACTTAATTTTAGTACCTAAATGGTAATGTCGAAAAATAGGAACTTAGGTAGGTAGGTTACCTACTTGATAATTTTAAAGATAATTTTAAAAGCTCACGGCTAGGGGAGGCAAACAAATGGAGGGGGGGCTACAAATGGAGGGGGGGCTTCTATTTTTCAATCACCCTCGAGAGGGGGCTACAATTAGAGGGGGGGGGGCTTCAAATAGAGGGGGGGCTACTAATAGAGGAAATACGGTATGATATTTTTTTAAATTCTAATTGGCGTATTTAAAAATTTATTCGCTGTAATTTAATGTAATATTGTTTGTTTAATATAGAAATGGTTTTCTTTTTTTTAATTAAAGATATTGCTTTATATTAACAACCTTTGGTTTCCATATTGATTTAAATTTTTTTTCAAGTCTTAGTCAAATTAGCGCGTCGGCCATTCCTTGAAAAGACGTCGTGCATTTGTCCCGAGGCTGAGAATTGTAAATTGTGCACCCCTGTCCACCATTGCGTCTGTTTGATTTCCGATTTGTTTAAATTTAAAAATGAATAAATGTGGTTGTGAGCAAATATAAATTTTTATCTAAAATTTATCAATTTATATTTTATTAACATTGTAATTTTTTACACAATTTTGTTAAAAAATTTAAAAGAATGTAATTTCATTAATAAAAAAATGTTTTATTTATTTATCCAAATTACCGATTTTTGATGTTTTTATAAAATTAATTGGGTGTTTATTTTAGTATTTTTATCTTTTCTAATTAATTAAACATTCCAAATGTTTTCGTATAATGTTTATATAAAAAGCTTAAGTTAAGAGCATTTATTTTCTTTGAATGCAGTAAAAAGATTATTTAATGGTGGTACCATTTAGTTATAAACGAATTGTGCAATTTGAAATAAATAAATTAATATCAATATCATTTTATTTACCAAAGGAGTTATGATTTAATTAAAAGTGCTATTAATAAATTTTAGTAATTAAAAAACAAACTCTACTGCACTTTAACGCAACGGATAAATTATAATAACAGAATGATAAAAAATTTGTATGTATAAATTTGAATATTTCATCAAAAGACTACCCTCCAAATATTCAACGGCGTAAAAAGGTATTAAATAATGAATGTTAAAAAAATTCAATGTTACAACATTAACACCTTTAAAATCTTTATGGATTTTTTTATATTTTATCAAAAGCTACATAATAATATGAAAAATTATTAATTTTCGATCACTATTCGCAAACAGTGATCAGATTAATTATTCCTTCTCCATTTATGTTATCTTCTTAATATTAGGGGGTAGTTGCAATTTAAAATATTGCCTTTATTTGTAACAGGTCCTCCATTGTATCCAGCAGGCAATTCTGCAATGGTTTAACTTTGATACAAAGCGATTTCAAATTATTTATTTATCCTTTTATTTATAATGTATTTCATTATTATTAGAATTTAATTTTAAATAGTTTCCCAAACTGATTTGAAAATATCGCCAGATTCTGGGCATAATTATGTTATTGACCCACACTGACTTCACGATTGTAATGTAACATTTATGATTATTTTAATACACTTCTTTATTACGTTGACAAGTTACTTATTGTTATTACTTTTCGATATTGATTCTAATTTTATTTGTAATGGCTATGATTATTCGAATTGTTATTTATTAATTTTATAAAATAGAAATACGAGAATATTTTCCTATTCTTTATTCTTTTTTTGCAGCGTGTTTATTTTAAAAGTACTCAATTATTATTTATTATACAGAGTATTGTTATCTGTTTACTTGATAAAATCAAAATGCACACTTTATAGTGTAAATATTAATTTAATTTGAGATTCATGATGAATTTGCTTTTCTATATTTTTTTAATAGAAAACATAGACACATTTGGATAATGACCAAATGTTATTTAGATACCTAAGACACAGCTTTTTTCCGCTCGATTATGATAACATCTTAAACGCATACATAATACCGTTTTGTACTTATGCTTTCATTTCCTTTTATATTTTTAAATTTAATATTAAGTATAAAAACTATTAATAATCCAGCCTAGAAACAAAAAAAAAATCGTAAATAATGATATATTCATAGAATTCGTCTAAACACAACGCAATATAATTTTTAAAATACAAATACGCATAATAATAACTTTCCATTGTATGATAGTATTAAATTATAATTCTAATCCTAAAAATTATTAAGTCTGTTTTGGATCCAAATGGATATGACATCAAGCATCAACGACTGAGCCCAATGATCATAAAATTAATAAGAAGTTGGATGTATATAATATATTCAATAATTATGATAATTTAAGTGCAGAGATTTTTGGTCAATTAAATATTAGGAAAATAAAATTAACATAATTTTTTGACAGTATATACCAATGTAGGACTCCGCCCGATATTCATATTTCACCTTTTTTACATTTCGCCAAGTGGACCTTGTAACCCATTTTTTAGTGTTCCCTCTCTCATCGGGCTTTTTTAATCTCTTCACATCGTTTTTTATTATTATCCTATCGCTTCACTGGCGTTGGAGACTTTTGGTTTTGAGTCCAATTTCCTTCTTGATAGTTTATTCATCGATTATATTATTGTTCGTCAATTTGGAAATATCCTCCGCTGTTTGTATTGCAATTGTTTTCATTTTGGTTTGGAAAGTAAAGCGTCTTTTAAAAGAAGCGGAATTAGTGTGAAGGGCCTGACTCCCGGACCGGAAAAAGTCCGACGTGGTGGACCTTGTACCCACGCCTCTCGCAAGAAAGCGCTGTACTCTACCAAAGTTTGTTTTTTTCATTAATCAATAAATTGGGAAAAGTAGTGGAGAATGAATCACGGGAACCAAAATCTTTTTCGGCAGGCACAAAATTGGGGAGTTCATCAGAATAGGGAAGAGATTGAGGATCC